>JXSR01S017078.1:4902-34092 GCA_000969725.1 Ophiothrix spiculata
GCGCATTACAAAATATTGTATTATTCCTCCGACGATTTTTGCTCAAAAAATTAGCCGTCCCCCCTAAAATTTCAACCTTCCGCCGCCGGTGTATCAAAGTGTTTTAGTTTTATGACAGGGACCTTAAATGATCTCTAATGACCTCAGGCCAACTATTTGGTGGGGGTCAACATTTTGACCTTGACTGAACTTGACCTTGAGCCAAAGCCCAAAGAGCTCAAGGGCTATTCATGGTTAAAATAGGTCATGTAGGGTAAAGGTTTACAAGTTTAATATGTTTAATATAGAATTGACCTTGAAATGACCTAGGAAACCTCGGGCTGACTTTTTGAACATTTCTTAGATTTGACATAAAATGACCTTTTGACCCTGAATGATCTTGACAACATTAACATCCCAAACGTTTCCCAGCGGTTAAACTCGTGCTCATTCATTTCCAAATACACTGAGTTAAATAAAATACAAAATAAATATAGCTCACCCTATAACAAACGGGGCAGCCGCAATTCCGGTCATTTTCGTCAAAATGGACAACAAAAATTATAAATCCACAAGATTCGGGTCTGCAATGGTCAAGTTATCTGATAGCTTCTGATGTGACTAAATTCGATATGGATTGAAACTTTTGAGTTGAATTTGTAAGCCCGTAATAAGGCATGGTTGGTAACAGGATGTCTACTGTCCAGGTTGCCGGATTCCGGGTCCAAAGGTGCGTTGCTGATTATTTACTCCCAAACTATCTATATTCTCCACTATCAGATAACATGATACATATCTACGCCATTTGAACTGCACTGTAGGTCTACGTTTCATTTGTATATATTTATACCCCGGCCCACTCACCTGTGAAGGGTGGGTCATAGTTTAAACAAGGTTTCTGATCTAATGTTCATTAGCTTCCATTGACAAATTTCGTTGCCATGGAAACCATATACGTAATATGGTTAATTTCTTTGACGAAGATCATGTATTTGGGTGAATAAACTTTCGCCATTAAGATGACATATATTACTTAAAATAAAACTTTCACTCGCACTTCTTTGTAAACAGGATTAACTCACCCAGTTTTAAAAACTATACTAATTTGGTAAGGTTTTTGATCAACCTAACATTGAATATATATAAAATTTAGTGATAAGAAAACATTACTGAAGTGCACTGAAGAACAAAACAGCACTATTAAGTTTACAATCACTGAAGTACTGTTTACAATCACTGAAGACATCTTTTCTACTCAGTGTCTACTAACAGCAACGTTACTCAATTTACAGCTGTCTACTGACGACAACATTACCACATGTAGAACTTTAATTGTTTACTGAAGACAGCATTGCCACATGTACTGCTGTCTACTGAAGACAACATCACCACATGTACTGCTGTCTACTGAAGACAACATTACCACATGTACTGCTGTCTACTGAAGACAACACTACCACATGCACTGCTGTCTACTGAAGACAACAATACCGCATTTACTGCTGTCTACTGAAGACAACACTACCACATGCACTGCTGTCTACTGAAGACAAAATTACCACATGCACTGCTGTCTACTGAAGACAACAATACCGCATTTACTGCTGTCTACTGAAGACACCACATTCATTGCCGTCAACTGAAGACAGCATGACGGCGTCATATGCACTGTCGTGCCATAGAATTGCCACATGCACTTTAATTTTCAAAAAAGGACATCATTACGTATAGTGTTTTGCTGTATTGTCTACTGAAGCCAACATTTTCACATGAGGTGTTATCTATGTGTTCTCTGAATGCCACAAAATTTGTTTAAGGTAGAAGGACCATTATTAAATGGCATTTTTTTACCAATTTGACACTTTGTCTTATAGTAATGCTTCAAATCTCGGCTTCATTTTGCTTTTTACCCCATGTTTGTATGTCATTCCTATCAAAAGTTACGGCATATTTAGTGAGCAAAGCTTCGGCTAAATTTGAAATATTTAATTTAATTCCTAAATGTTTATATACATTATATTTCTTTTGTATTTTATTGTTTCTCAATCAGCTATTTTAATAAATTTACCTTAAAAATCAAAACTGAGCAGAATAAAGTTCATTGTCAATTACAAAATAATTGTAATTAATGGCTGTGATGATTTTGTAATAATATATCTAAGCATTTTACTTCAATGTCAATTTCGTGAATTTAAAAGGAGAATTTGACCATGTTTGCTTTTTCACGTTTTTCTCAGGATTTTAGTTTTTATGATGACAATTTTGATGCAAGATTTTGTGAACATGGTTTGTTCAAATGCCTTCAAATGTTGCATATTGACTTTAGTATCCTCCTTGTCCTGACATTTCCAGAAATTGAAAATAAAAAACCAAAAATGTCAGGACAAACAAATGCATCTAAACAATATCTTTGTCAAATTAGAAGTTTCTAAAATTAGATGTTGAGTAGTTATGATGCATCAAAAAGTACCTAATTTTCCATCTTTTGGCAGCTATATTACTTTCCTAATTTGCATAATTTATGCAAAAGTAGTTGAAATTGCATACTTTTTACCCTTCTTTTATTTTGAACCATAATGTGATATGATTGGATGCAAAATGAAGAAACTTGAAGTATTAATAAGGGTCCTTCTACCTTTAGTGGAATTTGTACTTGTCAAAATGACATCTATTATACTTTCTACTTTTTTTATATAAAATAAGTGCCAAATATTTAAGCAATGCCAAATTTAGAATGAGGAAATGTTTCGCCAATGATTGTTAAAATGTGACCCTCATATGGAAAGGTACCTTAAGGGTCCCAAAATGATTATGTTTTAAGCTTTAAAATGACACATTTGGTTATTTTGGTTATTGTATGTTCGATTGCAGAGTTACATCCAAATTGGTAAAAGGCATCGGGCGATACTTTAGTTCTGAACTACTGAGAAATCAAGTGTAAAGTTTATGTACTGGTAAAACTTGAAAGGGGAAAGGATTTTTATCTCGGTTTTTCAAAAAATGTCTTATGATTTGGATGTTAACGTTGGAACCTGATTATAGAATACACTTCAAAGGTAACGTTTCTGATGAAATTTAATTAGATTGAATTCGACCTTGGACGTGATTTTTGACTATATGCTAAGCTTCAATGGCCCTATCTCGCAATTTACTTTGCCGACCCGACCTTAAGGTACCTTTCCATATGACGGGTCACATTTGGTTACCATAGGTCATTCCTATAATAATTGACCTCTAGATGACCTTTGACCTGTCGGGTTACTTTTAATCCCTCAGCAAAGTACTGTGGGTTGGTCAAGGATCATGCTGAAAACTTACAGGTTGTTCCTAGAAAAGTTGACCTCTGAGTGACCTTTGACCATCCGATACTGTTCAAATTTCATTTTAACCCATTTTGGGCATCATCTTGAATATGAGACATTTAAATACCAAACTTTTCATAGACACTTAGGTTTTGTTTTTTAATCCCTTAAGTACTTATTTGTCATTCATTATTTGGAAAAATAACACCTAAATGCTGTTTTAATGTTGCTTTAACCAACTTTAGTATCAAAAGAATATTTTAGAGGTCATTCTGACGTCATTTTGGGTGCCAAGTTGATTAAATAATAATTTGTTTATGATCAACTTCTAAAACCATTCCCATCGATAATTTTGAATATTTAATGTTTCTCATGATAATTTATGTTGTTGTAACCTATACTTGTAAGAGAGAAAAACATATATTGGCAGTCATTTTGAGAAAAAGTCTAGTCCTTTTGTGCAAGTTATCATCAATTTAAAATTTTATCTGGAGCCCAATTTCTTGCTTTGAACCTTTTTGATCGGGTATTTTGGATTTTAAAAAAAAAATTGGAAACCATTTTGAAAAAAAAATACAACACCCTCAGTGTAAATACACGCTTTTGGGGCTGAAAACATGTGATGGGTCACCCCGAAAAGTGAAATTTTGCGACAAAACACTTTTCAAGAAACTGGTGGAAATAGGCAGTAAAAAATAAGAAAAAACAATAAGAATTTCCATCATAGCTTTGATCAGTTTCAACAAGTAAGGTGTCATTTTATTTTAAAGCTTAAAATGCTGTAACAGATGAAATGATAAAATCAAAATTGATATCATCTGCAAAGTCACCCCATTGAATTGCCCGATTGAAATTTTAAATCTTCATCGGATTGACTAAGAATCAATCTAAAAGATCGTGATTTCAATCCATGAAGCGTGAAAATCGATCCATCAAGAGTATAATTTCAAACTGTTAAGAGTAAATTCTCAATTTATAAGAGATTTGATTTTCAATCTTTTCTGGAGTGAAACTTTCAATCTTTTTACGGATTTTTCCCCAATTAAAATCTCTCTCGATTGACTTTCTTTTATTTTTTTAATTATTTTTGAACACTTCAATCGAGAAGTTTGTGAGTGAAGTTAAAAAATTATATGCAAAACAATTTGAAATTTTGAAGTCATGACACATCTTGTTGTGCATCATACTTACCTTGGTCCAATGTTTGAAAACCAGAGATGCCACTGATTTCATTAAAAAAACCCTGAAAAATCCATCAATTCTTGAATGATACTCTTAAAAAGAGCCGAAAATATATGAAAATATGTAAATTTGAGATCACAAAAAACCTGAAATCATGATTTTAGCTTCTAAAAAAACTGATTTCAGGTTACAACCTGAAAAGTGGCATCTCTGGAAAACCAATTTTATCAGCTTTAAATTTGTGCCTTAAGGAGCAATAATGATACATTGCCTCATCCCTAAGTCACCTTTATGAAAAATCCGACAGAATTTTAGATGTATTAATTATCAATTCTTGACTGATATCTGTTACAAATCCAAAACCAATACTTCCAAGTTTGAGTGCATTCTTGAGAAAAATGTGTCGTATTATCTGTATACAGCTTGTCCCAATATTAATGCAACGAGCAAATAAAAAATAGTTGCCAAAAGATTAAATCATAGTAATATATGTTTTTCAAAAGTAGAGTAATTACTCTACAACATGCTTTTTGTCCCGTTTCATTTTACCATTCCAGTCCAAAGATATGGAGAATTTAAAAAAGCCCTTTAAATTAACTTTGGTCCGATTTGTAAGTTTAGACTTCCAGCTAAAGAAATGCAAACTTGAAATGAGGAGAATTCTGCAAGCAACTGGAGCAGAATCAATCCAAACCAATCTTACCTGACCTGTACCTAACATGAAGTGATATTTTAAGTTCAGTTTTAGCTTAAATTGGTCAAAATGTTCAATTAAAGTACGGATCTTCCTGATACTCTCATATTCCTTGACTCTGTTACTTTTGGTGCAAAATTCGGCTAGTTTAGGATACAATTTCTACCAAAAGAGTCGAAAAAAGGGATTCTAATGAAAGATGTCAACCAATAATAAGTCTTTAACCATGGAAAAAAACTAAAGACAAAGGAGTTTAAGACCTAATGATTCATCTGGCCCGTCAAGGGGACGCAACAGGTTGACTAAACTAGGCGCAACACTCTGCTTAATATCAGCGGATCATCATTAAATTGAGTCATTATGCCATGAAATGGGTTTAAGGGATGCTTCTCCTAATCTTGTGATGTTTTTAGCAATTTCCATTGAACGTGTGCCCAATGACGTCACCAGAGGTAAAACTTTTCAGATTAACAAATCAGACCACCAATTTTTTTCTTGTCTTTACAAAATGTGCAATATCTTTTGATTCAGAGATCCAAATTAAACAAATCAAAAATCCTGTAAAAGCCAATGGTCTACTCTATAATTATATTGTAACGTTTGCTCACCATTGGGCTCTGTTCTCTCAAAATAAAAGTTCAAAGTTTGTTGCGTTTTTAGTGGAACACCCTGTATTGTCAAGGCCCCACAATAGATTAAAACATAGTAGCCTATGAAATATTTGTTAAGTTCTTAACTTGAAAAAGAATGATGACAATCAAATGAATTTTTCAGGGTGCATTCATTTTTTGTTCATCCTATAGAAACCAGGTAATGTTGTATTCAGAGTGGGATCAGGAATTGCACCTTTAAACACAACACTGTTCAGTTTGACCCCAAAATGAAATTATGATTGATGCAAAATTGATGATAGTTGTTTTGAAAAAGATGGAATGGAATAAACAAAAGCGCTATTATACTTACAGTCTGACGATGTCAGCTTCTGCCCCGTCAAATGTCAGACAAAGATCTAAAAACGCAAGTATAATAAGGTTTACGAGATCATAAAGATAAATAATCTTTATCGTTATCATGCGAATCAGCCAATCACACAGTAATGTTGCAGGGCCGATTATGTAACACTCAATGTTAACGCTATTTACCTTGCGATAACGTCTGCCAATAAAATACGTCTTGCACGATGATAATGAAATCGGCCGATAATAAATCCTTACGATCTATTCATCACTCCCGGGTTATCACTGCTAGACTGCTACAGCTGTTATTCCAAGGAGCGTTGATGTGACAAATGGCCCCTGGGGTTGTCTCACACTGATATGGTATACACTCCCGCTCAAAAGTATTTCCGCACAATTAAAAACATTCAATCCCTCATTTTTTACAATAAACAATCTAAAATCATCAAAGATTCATACCAGTATAGGTAACTTATCTATTCAATATGAATAAATCAATGTTTGTTTTAATACCAGTACTTAATCTTCCATTGCCATAGAAATGGCTGATTATTTCATAGGCCATATACAAATACACCACAAGTACAAATCTCATGTATATGCAACTTATCAATTTTTCAAAACCACTTATTACTTTGTAACCGGATAGAATATTTTCAGGCTGTAAGTTACAAAGTAAATGCGCAGAAATGAATAAAAGCTCATTTTTTTATGCGCAGATGAAAGTAGTGATGTGCATTACACGCCATATTTTTCAAATGCAATGAATGCAATTCCGGATTAGTTAGTACAATAATTATACAATATAGACTTTGTCACAAATGATGAAAATCAGATAAACGCCTTTTGAGATATGGCCGAATTAAGTTTTTGTGCGGAAATACTTTTGAGCGGGAGTGTACATATGTTGTGCGTGATTGAGAAACATGTGCCAATGGGAAACATGTTTCACAAGTTTTTGCAAGCACCCCTCCCATATGGCAATCACAAAGTGAAATACATACAAAGCGAGATAACGAGAATCTAACAAAGGAATGCCTAGCCTGCTAAGAATGGGACTGATCTCTACATGAATTGCAACTGTGAGGTGGTTTTACATGGTAATATCCCAGGGGCCACTCAAGTATTATGTTGCAGGCATAGCGTGACCAAGAAAAAGGTGAATTAGGGTGTTTTTTAGGACTGACGGGTGTATCAGGTGACACCGTTTAGGGTATCAAAAACAGCAATTTTCAAGAAATAGGGTACTTTTTCAAACCTAGTGTGAAAACAGTATAGATAAATCCCAATTTAGGGTGTGAATAGGGGGGAAAAGAGTATATTTTGGCTTCATAACCATTTAGGGGGTGATTTGAAAAACTGTGGTCATGCTATGTCTGCAACATTATACTTGAGTGCCCCCCCAGGTAATATATCATGGTTATCACCAAATGAACTTCACAAACTATATAGGTGCAACAATTTGAGTCACTTTGTCAAAACTTTGAACAGCCTTTGTCTATTGATCAAATTTCATATCTTTGCTTCACAAAGTTTTGTTGTCTCACACATCATTATTTCTTGTGATGTTCGGATTGATTGTTTTAATATTTTCCTAATCTTTGAAAAGTTTACTACTATACACCTTTATCTTTGTTGACAGCCATTCAGCAATATGCGGGTTTTTATCGCAAGATTATACTTCCTTTGCTTTTTATGTAACGGTATTTCTATAGACAGGCACACGACACTTTATTAACATATATTTTATAGTTTCTTTACTATTTTTAAATGCCTGGACAAATTGGATGTTCAAAAAGTTCATCACAAAATCAACATAATTCACACACACAAAATGCGACTTCCTATAGGCCGATGTCACAACTGTTTTTTCTTTATGATTTAACGATTTTGAGAAAATAATATGCGAACAAATCTTTATTCTTCCCTTCGCAGGGGTCAAGGCTTGAAAAAAACCAAGCCTTGATCAGGACTTGAACCTGGGACCTCCCAGTTGCCAGACGGACGCTCTACCACTGAGCTAACAAGACTAAATGGTATCAAAGCGTCGAGGCTTTTTTTTTTCAAGTCTTGACTCCCGTGAGGGAAAGAATAAAGATTTGCGATTTCAGATTTTGTTTAGTGTTTGGGGAAATTTTATAATAGAAACCACAGAAAACTGAAATAAAAATGTCCTATGGCTTGAAGAAACCACAGAAATAGAGTTTATTATATACTACATTCAGAGATTTTTGTTCACCAATTACATTACATGACACAAATATTCTAGAAATATTCCTCATCATTTTCAAAACTCTCATAACATTTTAACTCAAATAAAAATACTTTGCTGATTTCATCATTCACTATTTGTATACTTTTGCTGGCTCATATTAATCTTGGTATATAAAACAAAAATCCACTGCTCTTTTACTTGGGAAATAGTGACACCTTTTCCCATTCATTTAAAAACCTTTGTATAAATTCTGCAACAATATTCCCCAATTTTGGTTCTTACATTGCAATAAGTGTTGATTTCTTTCTTTGCCCGATTGCATATGCAATCATTTGCAGAGAAGCCCTCATTTTCACAATATGAACATTTTAAAAATTAAGTGCATGGGGGTCTACGTGGACCTAGGATTTTGTTTGCCAATAGTGCAAGTAGTGCAAAAATGTAACATATCTTAAGCCGACCAGTTTATTATAATTGTCTAAATACCAGTTAGGCCCCGTCAAAAAAAAAAGTTGTCTTTTTCCCAAATCAAAATGAATTTTCAAATTTCTCCTTTGATAAAGTTTTTGTTTGAGACAAATAATAATAATGGAAACATTTACATAGGTACTGTGTATACATCTAATGGATGCCCTACTTGTGTGACTATTAAGAGGGGAGCGTGGCCGAGCGGTTAGAGCACGGGTCTCGTAATACAGAGTTTGTGGGTTCGAGCCCCGGGCCAGGCGGTTTACGTCTCCTTGTTTCCTTGGGCAAGAAACTTTACTCTAATTGCTCCGTGGTTCGGATAGTCACGTTAAGCCGTTGGTCCCCTGTGCGAATGCTCCTTCATGGGGCGCTGCATACAGTGTATACCTGGTGAGTCTATAACATTTTATTTTATATCATGATTGCAGTGATTTGAACTGTGTAAACAAAATTTGCCATTGCACGGCATGAAACAAACCTGTGTGATATGATATAAAACAAATATTGAATGCCTATGCACGTGCAATAGTATACAAATATATCATTCGGTCAAATTTGGACTGATCCATTTCACTCGGCTACGCCTTGTGAAATAGAAAAGTCCAAATTTGACCTCATGATATATTTTGTACTATTGCACTCTCAGGCATTCAATATTTGTATACCATTAGTGCAAAGCTTGTAACATTTTTACAACCATTAAATAAAGTCAGGAACATTGGTTTTACAGCTAACAAAATTCTAGTCCAAATGGAGACCATCCCATTTATGCACTTAAGTCTAAAGTACCTAACACACTTCAGAAATATTGCACAATTCCTAATTGCTACAAACTTTTGTGTTTCGCACTTTCATTCAACTGTTAGCTACATAATGTAAATGGAAAATTAAGAACTTCTACATAAAAATTAATGTGAATCTGGGGCTTTCGTACAAATTGTGCAACCATGCAAAAAGTAATTACTTGCAGGCCCTGATAGAGAGTCAGTCTTACTTAACAATCCGTTTTATTATCAATAAAGAACAAACAACAATAAAATCTAATAAAAGTTTGGTTGGCCCTGTACATCCACAATAATATTGCAACACAGAAAGAACAGTTTGTTCATTTCCTGCTTATGAATTATTATACTTAAACAATTATAGCACAAGGCACTTTATAGTCTCAATAAAAATAAAATAATGAAATAACATGGAATAAAAACAAACAGGTATATTGTAACACAACACTAAAAATTTGGTTTCATTTCCCGTTTAATCTAAACAATGACAAAAGCAGTTTTACTACCAAATAAAACCCCATTCCCTGTACATGTTATATATATATTGAGAGGGAATACCCGAGTCTGAGCCATTTTTATAATAATAATAATAATTTGGATTTATCAACGCCTTATGTTGCCAGCAACCACAATTACAAAATATGCAAGTTAAAAACAAACAATATCAAGATTATCAACAAAGCTAAAAAGATTTTTATTCCTGCATGGAGACAAAATTGGAGGTATTTTGGTTTTTCCAGAAGTGGCTCATAACGTGTCACAATTATGGCACGTATACTTTTGCATCTGTTTTGTTTGGCAAGCTTTTCATGTATATTTCCGTGCTCGGAAATCAAAACGTACTTAAATGGCACATCTTTGCAGAAGACATACTATGACAAATATAGCGCCCGCTTACGGTGGTTTGAGATTCAGCTTGTATGTCTTGGGTGGAACCAAATAACTCAAATTTGAGGCCCATGGCTGATGATGCCATCCCTCAGGGGGTACTTAACACAAACGGGGGTTATGGGGATGTGCTGCAAATTTGGGTATCAAAATAAGGCTCTCTGGTATTTCAATTGGTCCTTTTTCTTCACAAAATGTGGTATATTGATGGGTTCATTTGTCAAAATGTTCTCAAATTTGCACCAAGTGGCGCAAATTTTAGTATTTCTTCTCAAAACTGAAAATAATTTTGCCAAAATAGACCAAATTTGGGCAGAAAAAAACATGGTTTTTGATTAACTTTGACTCGAAATTTGGGAGATTTCATTGGTATATGGATGGGTCCCTTTTTCTTGAAAACTGATATTTGGATGGGTGGCTTTTCAATTTTCCCAGAGGCAAGAACCTATCCAAACCAAATTTGAGTACCCCCAGTACTGAGTACCCCCAGGATGCCATCCACGGGGTTGATATACGAACTCTGGGATCTCCCAGAGCTGTATCTATGATGCACGTACAGGTATTGCACCACAGTGCTACAAATTACTCTCATTTCCTATTTACAAGTTATTGAACAGTATAATACAAATATGATAATACAAATACAATAATGGTACAACATAATAATCCTTTCATCTTCAAAAATGAATTTGTTATTCTTCAATTGTAATCAAAATTGTAACTGAACTGCTAAAATACCCAAAGGTTCAATTTGCTCTACTTATTTCACATGATGAAATCTTGCAATTATATACAAATAAGATTTGGCAACTATTGGCAAGTTTTCAAAAGTCCTAACCAGAGTTGGGTCATCAGACCAGGGTTCGGGATGTATCTACAACTCTACGGGGGTTAGGGCTGTTATTCTCTTTGGAAGGAGGTTTAGAATATACAAAAAGTTTATTAAAATGACTAAAAAATGCATATGAAAATAACAGACCAGCTGTATATATTTTTAAAAATAACATATAAAATACAATGTTAAAAATGGCACTTTTGTAAAAGATCAATGTTATGTACACATGTCAATTTCTAAAGTTCTACTAGCAAAATTTTACTGGCATGTATGATACTAGCATTTAACATATACAAACAAAGATACATATTATACAAATATTGAATGCCTGAGAGTGCTATAGTACAAAATATATCATGAGGTCAAATTTTGACTTTTCTATTTCACGAGGCGTAGCCGAGTGAAATGGATCAGTCCAAATTTGACCGAATGATATATTTTGTACTATTGCACGTACATAGGCATTCAATATTTGTTTTATATCATGATATCACACAAACTTGTTTCATGCCGTGCAATAGAACAAACTATTGCACGGCTCAAATCACTGTAATCATGATATAAAATGTCATGATGTTCAAACTGAACTTCTGGGGCCTACTTCACTAACATTATTTTTTACAATGATTTTAAAAACTCTTGCAAACTAGAATCCAACGCAAATATCGTTTGCAATGAGTTTTCCATTTCACAAATATCTGTTAAATTTATTCTTCATAAACAAGACTATCGCAAATTTTGTGATGATGCAAAATATGGTGCAAAATAGAATCATGTGATATCAAGAATTTGTGATGACTTTCATTTGCAAAATCATCGCAAATGCTTAGCGATATTTTTTATCACAAAATCTTAGTGAAATCGGTTTCAGAAAATATGTCGCAAATTTGCAATGATCTCTCACCTTTGCAATGAAGTTCAGCATCTGTGATGGATTTAGACGTTAGTGAAATAGGCCCCTGATCCTTTGTTCAGTTTGGACATCTTTCTCATAACTAGGCTACATTGTTTGACACAATCGTTGCTGGATTTTAAAAGTTCTTGCACAAACCACAAGCTAATAGTGTCTTGATAGAAGTGTTATGATATCAGCATAATGCATAATGCACTTGTCAGTTGTTTCTCAGACCCCCTGAATACCCGGGCACAAGCGGGGAACCAAGTCAAATTCATTCTCTTTAAGCTGACAAATTCCCCGCCATTTTCTACCGGCTTCCCTGCAGGACACAGCATTTTCAAGCACCAAATCCCCAACCTAGTCCCGGCTCCAATGCCATATGGGACAGCCAAGTCTAGAGCTCAACTCAATTCCTGGCCCATACCATTACATCAAGTCACCGCCCAAACCCTGTACATATTACCCACCGTCAGGAAATTCCACACTGCACAAATCCCCCACCCTATCATTACAAATTCCCCACTAGACTCAGGTACCCAGGCCAGGGAAACAACTGATATCAGCATAATCTTAACTCCTACGTACATTACATATTAACCCTGTAAAATATTAAATTGAAACAATGCAATCTGCAATGCACTGTTCAAACCATTTTGTTTCATTTTACCCAGGTCAGTGGCCTAACAGGGACTTTTTTGAGGGGGAAGTTATTTTCTTGACTTTGTCAGTAGCATGGGATGCTTTAACCTGGACGAAATTTTCATTTTTATAGACACAAAATAACTTTTTGTACCATCAAATGGTAAAAACCAACAAGCAAAAAGAAGAAAAAAGAGTAAAATTTCTCAGTAGTTTTGAGTCTTTAATTTCTTCAACTTTCAACTTAATTGTTTTTAAATTTTAAGTTTCAATTACTACCTTCTGTTTTAACATTAATTTTCCCATTCTCCTCTCTCCTGAGTAGGTTGGTAAATCTCCCAGCCCCTCCTCCTTTTTGCTGTCATGCCACTGACATAAGTTCAATGATTTATCTACTGGACCTTAAAGTCATTAGGCCTCTAACTGTTGCTTTACAATTCTGCCATATCTGTTCAGTTTCAGACTGTATTGCTTTGCTACCAGGATTTTGTAGCTTTATATAGCTTTGGCCTTTGTAAGTTCCATTCATTTTACCTTACAAATATTGCTGTACAAATAAAACATTTGTCGATAATGATAATGGCCCTTCAACTTGCCTTACAGCAACTGGAAGTAATATATTTCTACAAAAAATGTGACATAGCAATGTGACAAAGCTACAAATCTCCATGCGTATCCAAGCAGCTTGCCTGTTTGTTACAGAAATGAAGCTAATGTTAGAATGACAGAATTAATGAACAGCAGACAATACAGATTTAATTCAAGTTAAATAGCATATAAAGTATAAGGTTGCGTCCAATATAGGCAAGATGGTGGTTAACATCAGAGGATTATGGATAGGCTTCATCAAAGCATCATGGGAAGGCTGCATCAAAGCATCATGGGAAGGCTGCATCAAAGCATCATGGGAAGATTATTGTGTTAATGAGCATCAATGACCATCATCACCATCAACAAAGCAGAGCTGTGACCAGAAATCAACACTGTGTTAAAAGAATAATAGAAGAAAAATGGGTTAATCCCAAAGCTCCCACAGGTTATAAAAGGTTACAAGAGAAAACAAATAAAATAGCTGAAGTCTGAATATGTCATATACGGGATCTTATATGAGAACCAAATCGCTGCCTAGGCAGTAGCCAATGGGTAGCTTGGTACAGGTTGACATGGCAAGAGGTGTTCAATTTTTGATAGGTATACACTCGCGGTCTAAAGTATTTCCGCACAAACACTTTATTCAGTCATATCTCACAAGGCATTTATAAGGAAACTATCTGGAAGAACTTGGAAACTTATGTTGCTTTTGTAAGATCTGATAGGTAATCTAGTTACGTGTCAAATTGAGCTCCAAATGGGATCAACCCCCTCATGAACGGTTGGGGCATTTTTTTCCAAGGATCATTTTTCGTTTGCTTCCTAGCATTCTCTTGGCAAAGTCAAGCGTGACCAGGACATTTAATAGCCTTCATGCCACTCTATTACATATACACATTCCATATGATCACTCAACTTGAGCGGTGAAGTGACCTTGACCCAGGCGTTGTCAAATCAAATTTGACCTAAAAATCATGTTTTTCGACCCATTTGTGTTGTTGCCTCCTACCCATACATGAGAGGGTTGATCCCATTCGGAGCTCAATTTTACACGTAACTAGATTACCTATCACATCTGACCAAAACAAACATAAGTTTCCAGATAGTTTCCTTATAACACCATGTGATATATGGCTGAATAAAGTGTTTGTGCGGAAATACTTAAGACCGCGAGTGTATTTGCAAGATTACGAAAGAAGATTAGGGTTAATAAGAGTTAATTAAGCTATAGAAATTTGCAACTATCTTAATTACATATGAAATATCAGAAATATTGATTACCCTGCCAGTGTAGTTAGTAAGACCGGGGTCAGACGAACGACGAGGTCGCATTTACTACAATAAATTTTGCTCTCAAAATACGTCTGACCCGTATTTATTACAATAGGGTCGTCGTCGCATGAAAAAAAAATGAACGACAAGAATTTCCATCGTTGAGATGGATTTATTGTAATAAAGTTGAAAGTAATGCGGTAAAAACCCTGTGTGACCCCACCTCGTAATTAATTACGACATTACATTACTATAGTTTGTATGCTGAAAATGATGTGCTAATCCCATCTCGTAATTAATTACGACATTGTATTTATTGTAGTAAACGCGAGGTTGTAGTACGTGTGACCGCATGTCGTAATTAATTACGACAATAAATTTATTGTAATAAATGCAATGTCGTCGTTCGTCTGACCCTGGCCTAAGACTCCTAGCTAATGCAATGCTTCAACCTTAACATAAATCCAGGGAGATCACTCTGAATAAACTTGTTATCATCAATGAGAACAAAATGTGTGGTAAAAGGTACATTTTTGCTCAACAACGAGGTGAGTTAAGGCTTGTAACTGTGTTTGTTGTTTGCATATTTCACTCTTAACACTGACACATTCTGTCATTTTGAACCAAAACAAACAAATCTCTAGTGGGAGGAAAAAGCAAAATGACCTAAAAAGGTGGTGTGTACAGGATGTGTTTAATGTAATTTTTTTGTTATATTTTGTTTTGCTTTGCTTTGTTTTATATACAAAGTGACTACACAAACTCCTGATACAGGTTTTCATTGAGTGGATATCTTTAATTTGTAGGGCTGGTATCGGCATGCATATTCATTGACGACGTCACAACACTATCGTCAATAAGTTTGTCAATGCAACCAAGAGGATTGAAATTACAATTTGTGACACTGTTGAATTCGTCACCCTCTTTACACTGTTGAATTCGTCATCCTCTTTAAATGAAATCATTGTGGCGATGCTGTGATAGAATGTAATAAATAAAAATGTGATCAAAAAACTTATGCTAAGGCGAGTAAAATATCAGGGTAAATTTCATTACTGTGTTAAGCTTTCTATTTTTCTCGAGTGTTTATTTTATTTTATTCAATTTTATTTTATTTTATTATAATTTTATTTTATTTTTTGTTGAGTTTGTCGACATATAATCAGGCTTCTTGACAATGAGTGAAATTGGTTTTGTCGACAAAATTGTTGACAAAAGGCTTGTCGATACCAGCCTTACTAATTTAAGGTGAAGTAGAGAGAGAACGGTTCCCATTGAAAAAAATATGCAGATATACCCAAAGGTTTTTCTAAAGTGCACTGTATTTGACCATAATATGATCTACAAATGCTTAGAAAACTGCTAATCAAAATGAAAACCACATGCACAAAAAGCTTACAATTTCCTTTTAATGTCAGCAAATTTGTTTTTCTTGTCGGCTGTTTGTTTGTCTGTTCTCTTCTTCTGTTTCTCAATAGCTCGTGTCCTTTGAGCCAAAAACTGCCTTGCATCGCGGTCCCAACTGCTACGATCTCTCAGCACCTGTGGGCGTAATTAGAACACTCAATTAGCATAATATGCTAAAAAATGTCTTTTCAAGTTGCTTTGAAAACAATAAATTATATATAACAAGAAACAAGACAATCTAACCCTACTAGATAATTCCAAAACCAGCCCATATGCAAGATAGAGTAAAATGACAAAGAAATCTAACATAGAATAAATTATGTGGCCTCACTGAAAGTTAATCTGAATTAGAGAATAAAAGATAAGATTTGCGGGGGCACCCATTACTCAAAATAATGTACGCCCATCCATTATGAGACATAGATGACAGGCAAAACAATAAATCTTATCTTTTATTTTCATTCTTAGTCACAAATTTGAGTCATTTATAAACCCAAAACGATGTAAATTATTGCCAAAAACTATAAACATTATCATTGGAAAAACGTACACCCCTATTCAAACATGAAATACTCCAAACCAAGTAAAACTGTTTGCGCCGGATGTGTGCGTATACCTGCATCGCGCTGTGATTTTGAACGCGCGGCTCCACTGCCTTTCACGCTGAACGCACTGTCATCTATCGTCTCATAATGGATGGCCAAAATTCCTTATTAGGAAGTAAAATCGCACTCAGTGACTAAGAATTATTATATAACTCATCCATAGATTCTAGTCATTTGATTGGTAAGATTGTAACATGTGACCATTTGTCATTTTTACTATCACTATCATCCGTTTGATAGTCTTTACTATCACTTCCACCCGTTTGATAGTACTATTAAAACTGCAGTGTACAGTAGGGACCTTTTTGCTACATGGGTAATGGGTAAGTACAATGGTTTAAATGTGTTATCAAATGACTAGAATCTATAGATGAGTTAAATAAAACAAATATTAACTGTTTATATTCGTGTGATAGTAAAAATATACCAACTCTCATTGACAGATTGATTGTTCCATTTCACAAGCCGATATTTTTACCATCACACTCATAAGCAGTTGGGTCATTCCAGGGAAAATGAGCCTGAATCAGTAAAACAATAAAGCGATAATCTGAATATATGACACTTGTTAATGGTTTCTACATAGTCCAAATATACTGATTCAGTCATAATTTATTTCATTTGCTAAAATTTTGATACCTATTTGCATGATTAAAATATATGAATAAATTATGCCACAAAAATCCAAAATTTAGTCATATTTCGGCGCTTTAAAAATCATCTTTGATAACAAATTATTTTCTTTTCAACCTTGTATTTACACAAAGACATCATCATTCGTTACAAACCACATGAGAAAAACTGCATCTATGTCAGTGTTTCTATATATGAGGCCAGTTAATCTTATCACTACTATATGTCACAAACGTTACCAAAAAGTTACAAAAGTTTTGTTTACATGCTTAATCGTGCTTCAAAAAACTTGATACTTAGGGTCAAAAGCAAGTCTATCACTAACATCGTCCATGCCAAATATGAACCCTTGGCGTTGCTTGCTTGGATAATTATTGTATTCCAAAAACATGTCACAAACGTTACCGAAACGTTACATTGCCTCATAGTGTGGCTTGTATATGTTAAAAATTAAATAAAGTTCAACACTAAACTAATTTCATCTAATCTAAATATGTGTAATATTTGTTCTGAATATCTTTGATGTCAAAACAACAAATCTTAAACTGCATATCTACGAAATCCTGTTTAACCCTCGTCTAGTCTACCCAGGGGTGGAGGGGGGGGGGAGGGGTGCAACCCCTTAAGGTTTTTCCAACTGCATAAAAACGCAAAAGCAATTGACCCTAGACATTTAGGTAATCTCTTTTACATCCTTTGCAGTAATTTTGGTGAAACAATGGGGAGGTGTACCTAGGTTGGGGTTAGGGTAGGCCGTCAAAGTTCGTGGTGTAGGGGAGGTAGTGAGCCTCCGGAAAATTTTAAGTCGTCATTTTGAACAATATATGCGTGCTATGAGGCTGAAACTTGCAGGGCATGTAAGAATTATCATTTCCCGTCTTCAATAGCAAAAAACCGAAAGAAAATCTGTTGTTTAGAAGTTTTATAGTGAAATTTTGATTTTGGTGGCCACTTTTGCCAAAATCCCGATTTACGGATTTGAACGAAAGTTTATGACGTCATAATTACATAACGTCTTAGCCCATCTTGGTATCATTGGATAGGAGAGGACCATACCTATCTATAGATAGCAAATCCAATTTTATAGGGGTTATGTTCTAATAAATGTAGGGGGGTTGCAACCCCCCCCCCCACCCCCCCTTGGGTAGACGTGTTAAAAATAGCCTTGGTAGACGAGGGTTAAGGCCTACGATTTACGTGTATTTTCACATTGAGTATATTAATTGCTGCCCATTAAGTGTGAACACTGTCCTGAGCTAGCGAATCTGATGTTACTTTAATTACTCATCAGGAGGTTCAAGATACAATCCTTTTATCTAAGTCATTGGATGAAGTCCTAATAATATGCCTTGGAAACAGAAATATTCACAAGTTGGAACCATCAACATGATCAAGGTATATGGTCCACAATAATGGAGATATTCAACCATCCATAGAAATTCAATACTAAGTAAAAAGTAAACATGAGCACGTGGTTCAACTATTTACATGATTTACTGGACTGAATAATCCTCCACATTGAGAGTTTTCATTAAGTGGCTACTGGTACCACAAAACAGGTGTACGTTTGTGTTGACTTGAATCGGTGTAAAGATTTTCTATAAGTAATTTTGTATCTCCTCATTTCACAAACAATTGCTGTGAAGAAATAAATTCAAAAATACCCTACTCAAAAATTTCAACATGATTTTGAACAAATGAAAAAATATATTATTACCAGAATAAATCAAAATAAAGCATGCAATTTTCCCATTATTCCCTTTTGTCTGATTCCCTTTACCCACCTTCAGCCTTTCTTGTATGGGTCCTTTGGAAGTCAGATTGACAGGTGCAGCAACATAGAAAAATCATTAACGTTAAGTTAATGATTTTTCTATGTGATAAATATTAAATATGAACCGAAAATTCATTTAATGAAATCTTAAATCATTTATTGTGTGTAAATAATACATATGTCACAAACGTTACCAAACGTTACATAGCAAAATGTCACAAACGTTACCGAACGTTACATGACAAATTCGTGTATAAAGAGAGCTCCTTCTTGCAAATGTATAAACTGAAGATTGGATAATGTTCATAAATGTTTACACTTCCAGCTCTGTTGATATTAGCTCTCAAATCAGCCACACGTCACAGAATTTGGGGTTTGAAGCTAAAAGTGCAAGAACACACTTCCGTGCGAAGTCACAAACGATACTGAACGTTACATGGACTTTTCTTTGACCTTGGAAAGATTTTATTTTTTTTCAATGCTCAGAGCCTTTTGGTTATACTAAGTAGTTTTTATATCAACCAAAATTATTTTCATAGCATGTGTATGACAGAAGTTATACCCGATTTAAGTTGAAAAAAATCACTATTTTGGTCACAAACGTTACTTTGGAATGACCCACATGAGTTTACCTGTCCCTCTCGCTCTCTCCAGATACACATCAGTGATTGTTCTTGCACGTGCCCACGTGTTGGTATACATCAGGGATAATAGATAAATTCGGGATAGGAATCTGGTATACCTTGCCAACGGAAAAAATGAAGCTTCAGCGCAAATTTGTAATTCGACAGGGTGAAATATTATAAAATCTAGCTGTTTTATTAACTTTATTTAACTTATTTATAGCCACCATACAACAAAAATCCTGACTAAAAGAGTCTTTAAATCTTTGGATTTTATGATAACAAATAAATTCCAGTATGGAATAATATTATTCATTCATAAACATTTCAAAATAGCCACTAAAATAGAGGGAGGCCTACCTGAAATTCCTTGCTTCTCACCACATGAGGCCGTCTGATTGGAAGCATAACAACCGATGCATTATCTACCGTCTGTAAATCTCCGATGACTTGAGCTAGCTTGAGAGGATAAAACACTTCTCCAATGAAATCATCTGCAACCAGAAAGTCATGGTCCATAACGGTCAGACCAATCACAGCACCGGACTCAATGACAGAGACTGGGATGTCATCACTGTAAGAAAATATACCATAAGATTTTAAGATATTGATTTTTACAGGATCCATCTATTTTTATACAAAATGCTTAACTGATCATTAGCCCATAAAATGTTGACAAGTAATAGTAACAAACACTACCATAAGTAGCATTGCCCCATGATATATATGTGACTTGCTCCCACAAAACCCGGACAAAGTCGCCAGAACACTTAAGGAGATATAGTCCAATAAACTTGTCACAAATCAATAGAAAACAAAGGAATTTTCAACCTGAATGTCACTTTGTGACATACAAAACATTGAGCAATCCTAGAGTATGATACATCATTGGAAATCTTATAATTTTGCCATTTTAAATTTGGTAAAATTTGAAAAATGGATTTGTCCGACTTTGTCCGGGTTTCGACAGAGCAGGTCACATATCACAAAGGCCTAAGGCCAAAAAAAGTTGTTTTGTTGCCCTCAGCGACCGACCCTAAAAATGTGAAAAATTGGGTCTGTGTTTTATTTTTAAGTAGGCCAAAATATTAAAAATCACCATTTTAGTAGAAAAAACACCTACTCAAAGGCTTATTTAGCATTATAAACATATTCCCTCTAAAAATAAATGCCCCTGAAGCACATTGAAGCTTCAAAGTTTAAGATAAGCAGCTAGTGAATCCACAGCCTCAGAAGTCTGCATTCAGTTTATCAAAAAGAATGACCAACCAAAAATTTCAATTTTCTGACTTGAGGGCAACACAACAACTTTTTTTGGCCTAATCAGTGGTTCACAGCAAGAGAAAAACTGGAGTACTGGGACCGAAGATGCTGTCGCATTCTTTTTTGGATCCATTCACTCCTAGCACACCAGCAGTGGCATAACCAGACTTTCAGTATTGGTGGTGCACAATCTTTAGTTTTAACTGACAACAAATTTCTGAGATTCAAATGGTACACCCCACGTTTTCAATGTAGCTTACAAAACTTTTTTTTCATGTATCACATTCATGTTTTTTTAATCAGCTACTAAACTTTACTGATTATTCACATTTTTTCTCACAATATCAACATGATTTTGTCGATGCTATTGATAGACCCTACAAATTTAACGACAGCGGCGTTAAGCGACCGACAAACTCAAAATTGGCGTTGCCTATGCACAAGGTGCACCACAGTAGTTAAGCCACTTCACACCAGAGCAATGTAATAACCAAGGGTGGGTGACCAGCAAATCAAAGTTCTCCCAACCCCTCATCAATCAATTATCTGAGAAAGACATTCATTTTTGTAATGTTAACAACAAGGAAAACGGATACATTTTAACAGATATTGTTGCAAATAAAGCAATTAAAAGAAATGTGTATGTATGCAAAGAATTGGGTATGGCAATTGCTTAATAGCAGTGAACAGACCAAATACATAAAAGAAATAATGATCAATACTGGCAATACCAATCACAGTACAAAACTAGACTAGATGACAGAGACTGTCGTGACATCACATGAGAAAAATTACATGATACGAGAAAGATTTAAAGGGGCATTGGACAAGTCCAGCATCACCCTTTATCTATTTTCCAGACATTTCAGGATCTTTACATCAATAAAAGTGTTGGTGGTAATAATAAATGTATGCAAAGTTTCATTGCCAAATTCAACCCCTATTACTAAAATATTAATTCTATCTCTCATTATTAATTATTATTGTCGACAACAACAAATAATGCCCCCAGAGTTGAAATCTTAAATTTGGCTTTATTATTATCCTGGATGTGTTCTTGTTTTTTAAGTGGACGTGATAAAACTTTGGTCTACCCAGTATCAATTTAGGTAGAAGCAGAAATACACTATTACTACAGAAAATGATCATATGAATCATCTTTGACATTCAGGTAGACAATGGTTCAGATACCATAACATAACGGTTTATGGAAGATCTAATTCAAGAGCAAAGTTATGAGACACGAGTTCTAAACAGGATAGGTGAGGTGAGGTGTCCTTGGAACGAAGAGAAATGCTCTTTTCCATTACCAAGTCCACCATCCAATGCTACAGTAATAATTAAGTGACATTTTGAACATTATCTCCTTGTTTCTTTGGGCAAAAAACTTTACTCTACTTGCTCCGTGGTTCGGAAGTCACGTTAAGCCGTTGGTCCCCTGTACGAATAGACTCCTTCATGGGATATGCATGTGATGTCATACAAGTACAGTGTATAATTGATTGATTGATTGATTGATTGATTACTTACAAATGGAATGTTTCATTAAATCTTGCATTCAATGTTTGCTCTTTGACCTGTGTCTGGTATATCTGCTGCTTAGCCAAAGAGGTCTCTGGCAGTATCTGCACTATAACATAGGGGTCACTGGAACCTGTTGAAACAAAAATTCATAAAGATGTGGTTTTATGTATGTTCTTGATTTTTTATATGATATATTATGCAAATGAGTGTACTGCACAAGTGTCCAACAATGAATCATCACAATCTGCAATTGGTTGCTCTAAGGATTTTTTTCTAACACATATGGCCTAGATGGTGACTGGGAAGAAGTGGGAACTAGATAATTAGATTAAGGTGTCTGGTCCCATTTTCTCACAAAATGTCACATTTTCTCATTTTTTGTGAAAAATAGGTCGGTGACTCTAAATTTTTATTTTGTTAATTGAAAGAACATACTTGTGCCCAACTTTTGTGAAAACAGTGACACAAAACTTCAGCTAGTGGGAAGTTTTGTTATCAACATTTAATAATGTCACTTTTCCCCAAATGCTATTTTTAAACTTACTTGCATGCAAAAACAGTCTGGTGACCCCAATTTTTATTTTAAAAATTTGCTCTACATCGAAAAAATATTATTCACGCCAATTTTTACCAGCAAATTTCAGTCAGATTATGGACCAGACACCTTAAGTAACCACAAAGTGCCAAAAAAGCAAAATCTAGACAGGTTTTGAGAACTGCAATCAAGAATATCAAAATCGACCAGATGCTCTCTCCAAGTCTCACAATAGAGCCATTTTTAATAATTTTATCAATATTTTAATGATCTCTCATGTTTTGCAATCCTCAAACAGATTTTGGAGTGCTATGGACATTTAATCAGGGAGGGAGAGACGAATATGTCACAAACATCATAAATATAAATGCCCTAGTTATAATAACTTTATCTACAGCATTCTCTGCAGTCTTCCTGTATTACACTTTAAAAACTCAGATAAAAAATCTTACCACTTCTGTCCATGCCAGGTAGATCCACTGCATTACACACTGTAAATAAAAATACAAAGCAATATAAGAAAAACACAAAGGAATATAACAATGAACAGTATCCCATTGTTTTTACTTGCATTTTAATTAAGCATTTTCCGTGAATTACTAGGCTGTACTTCAGTCTCTTAAAACCTAATGTCAGTACTTGTTACATGATAATTCTGAAACTTCCTAATTTTGCATAGGATGTGGATACTTATACATACAACACTTTTGTATAGAAAGTGTATAGAGAAATCTGTATTATTTCAATTACTGGGAAGATTACCTTCAACCGGGCTCCAAGATGTTTTTAAATTCAGTGTTGGAATGCAGGAGGAGTACCTGTAGAAAAACCTGCGGAAGTGAGCATGGACTGAAAACCAAATGCGCATAAAGCGCCTGGCCGGGGAATCGAACCCAGGACCTCATTTGTGCAAAGCAAGGGGACTACCACTGCACTAACCCGCTCCCCCATTCAAAGCCCTCATTATTTTTGGTATAGCGATGGGGTGGTTTCCATTGCAGATGAATGCGACAAATTATAAAAAATTGGGTGTATTTTGATAAATTTGCTCAAAATACACCCAATTTGAGTACAATTGGGTGATTTTTGGTCAAAACTGGTATATCGATTGGGCGTTTTTTTAGTCAAAAATAGGTATAAAGATGGATTATATTATCAAAGTCTGGCAAGCATGTCCCCGTACTTTCGGGATACATACAAACAAGTTAAACCATCACACACCTTTGACACTGACAGTCTTTGTAGCCTCTGAGTTTTCTGGATTGTTTTCATGGCTGACAACCAACTTGATGCCAACATGACCAAGGTATTCATCAGATGACGTTGCTTCTGCTGCGGTTGTCCTGTGTTTGAATCAATAAGGAGAAACGAACTAGTAGCCATTAATACTATAAACGCCAATATTTTCGCACTCAGTAATTTTCGCCCACGGCCATTTTCGCGCATATGAACATAGGCCAAGTATGAAATTCCTTTGTAACAAATACACATGAATTTCCGGAGTGCATTTATTTTCGAGCTAACCCAATTTTGTGCGAAAAGCGTGAAAATAAATGTAGCGCAAAAAAAAAATTATACAGTAACGATTTTAATGGATTCCTCAAGCTAAAAAGTTTATCATTTAAATATAGAAATTATAGAAATTTATGACTTCCGATCAACAACAACATGGCAGCAAGCACTAACTGGTTCTCCCTTTTAAATACTAGTAGTTTGGTTCAGGTTTGTACATCATAACATAAAACTTGACCCCAAACATTAATAATAAATAATAATAAGGCATTTATAATGCGCCATCTATCTAGACAACCCTATTCCGAGGCGCAGATACAAAAATAACTACATAAATGTACAGAGCATAATGAAAAATATAACAAATACATGCATGTAAACCACAGGAATTAATCAACATAACCAAGTTTAAATAAATGAGTTTTTAAAGTCTTTTTGAAAGTGTCCAATGAATCACACAGCCGAAGTTCCACTGGAAGAGAGTTCCAAAGTTTCGGTGATGATGAATAGAAAGCTCTCTCGCCATAGGAATTTGATGTCCGTGGAACCTCAAGAAAGCTTTTATTTGCCGATCTAGTTTTCATTGGATGTGGAGGCTTGCAATATTTGATAAGTTCACTTATGTAAGAAGGTGCCATGTCATGCAGTGCTTTCCAAGTAAGAAGAAGTTTATATTTAATGCGAGAACGAATTGGTAACCAATGAAGACTTTGTAAAACAGGTGTAATGTGATCAAATTTTCTAGTCTGCATTGCGACACAACAACATAAAGACTAGAATCATTCAATACCTGTAGTACTCCAGCATGAGGTCATGAGTGGAGCGAGAGTTCAGCTGTAGATATTTATCGAGGAAGGTATATTCACTGGTTTGGACCTGATTAGATGGTAGATTGATGCCTGGACGCTGAAAATAGGTCTCCAAAGATTTCAGGCTCTGTAAAAACAAAGTTGCATCAAGTCATAACTGTGTAAATTCATTCGTATAACAATACGCTTGTTGCCTAACCTAGGAGGAGATGAGCTATGAAAGTACAAAATGGCTTCCTAAAAACACCTGAAAACTCAATAATAAAGCAACTGCAAACAGATGATTATGATATATTCTAACACAAAATGATGATAAAAGTACACCAAGGCAAACATTTCAAGATACTGGACTCTGCCCCTATCATTGACAGCCAAATTTTGTACTACCAGAATCAAAAGCAAATCAAGGAAAACCCTTTAAATTTTACCAAAGTAATCTGGAGATCAAAAATGGCATCAGAGCATAAACCTAACTTTATAATTAGAACAAAATATTGACCAAACATATTGCCCTTCCATACGTTTTAAGTCCTCATTTTAGAAGGGCAGTCAATTTTGCCGATTTTAGAAATGCCGGATTGCGAGTGCTAGTTATTTAGTGTAGTGCGCCCATGTAACCCAACTTGATTGATGAATTTTATATAGACCACTTTCGTATGTCCCATAATGCATCTTGAAAGTACCACAAATACGGGACCCTGTGACGTAACTTGCTCAGTCTACCATATTTGAAGTTCTGCGCATTGCGGATGATTGCGCACTACTCGACTGAGCAAGCTACGTCACAAGGTCCCGCATTTGTGGTACTTTCAAGATGCATTAGTTCAGTTCATTTTATTAACATAAATCTGACATACATATCCAATCATGTTTTTGACCTTGCCTCACTTTCCAAAATCAAATTGGAGATTTTGACACCACAAGAAAGCTAACATATTTCTCTTAACCCTTGTAAATTTTCATTTCCATCCTTGACAATTGGCAAGATATTGTCCAAAAAAATGGGTATTACCTGAGAATTTATTTATCAAAACAAATATCATATAGGTTTCTATGGGTCACTTTCAGACACATTTTTGCCTATAGCATTAATTTGAGTCAAGGTATTATGCAAATTAAAATTTCACAATTACTTTATAGATGATGACCCTCATGCCAATATGGAAAAGTATGTTTAATTTGCCATCATATCTGAATAACTTTGATATCAATAGACACTGGCAATAATAAATTCATAGACCTAGTTTCACGAAACGTTACATGTACTGCCATACAAATAAAAGCTCACAATTTTGATTTGCTAATCTATAGCAATTATTTCCCAAAAGTAAATATTGGGAATGGATTTATTTCCTTAATATCAATTTAAGTAGAAAGTTATCAAGATCCATAGCTAAATCTTGGAAATCATTTACACAGAATAAATGATATGTAGGCCCAAGATTTACAAAATCTTTCAAATACCTACCCCTTGTAGTTCATGGTAGTAAACAGGTGATTTCCCAGCTTTCATGAGTAATGTTATCCTACTTAAGATTTCTTCCCAGAGGTCTTCCACAATTCTGGGGAATATCTGTGGCAGCAGTTGCTTGTACAGGGTTTCAAGTTGATGGTCTATATAACCCATGAGTTCATCAAGGTACTGAAAATACAACAGAGCAAAATTAAAGTTTTTTCTACATGAAACACTATGGCTACTTTTAGAGTTTAGTAGCTTGATAGTTAACATTAATTCCCCTCCTCTCATAAACAAATCAGGAATATATATCTCTCAAAAGATTATAGTCTCATTAAAATTCAAACATGATTGTTGGATTTAAGGTCGAAAACTTACATCCACCTCATGCCTTGCACTGGGGTTCACCACATTCTCCATAAACTTGGACACCTCACTACACATCCGAACGGCAATCTTCTTTTCAACTGTGCTAGATTTCATCAAAACCCCTTTGCTAGTCATCATGGTCAGTCTGGTCAGCGTGTCCAGTGTCCGCTTTCCGGCTAAAGGATCGTCGTGTTCTTTGGTCAGATCTGCCACATTCTTGTCCCATTGTAAGAGTTGTGGCAGGTTGTCCAGGTAGGCACGGACATGTTCTATATTGTTGAGGGTTATGCAAAGCTGTGCACAAAATAAAGGAGAAATATTGGTTATTTAACAATAACCCATAGATTAAAGAAAGTACAGATAGGAAACAGGTCTATTTGCACTCTAAAAATTTGGCTGAATTAGGGGATTGCGCCAGGATGGCGCCATACCTGGACCAGCGCTGCGCGAGTGCATAGTAGCCCCGCGCTGTGTCCTATCGCCCGCCACAATTACTTAAATACAATGCAGTATGCATCTTAAATTGTGCGTAAGCAATGAATAACGCTTGACTGGCTCGATAGCCGCATTCTCAGTCAAATCACCATTCAGTTGCCGGAGTACGCAATAACCCAATCAAATCAAATGTTGATTTAAAACGATGACAAATCTACATTTGCGAGCATTTTTAATTCTTTTTTATCAGGCACTAAGCTATTGATTTATGAGATATGATATGAAAATCGTTGTTATCTTTTTATATCCATCTGTTTCATTATGGCAGTTTTGTAAATGAAACCTGAAAACTGTCAAAAAATCATGTTTCCATGAGTTTTGTATAATGCAATGAGTAAAATAAATCATTTTCTTTCAGAAAATATATTTCCATAATGATATATTTTCAAAATTAAATAATTTACTTTACAAGAAAAGAAAAGAAAGAAAGAGTTCTTTAAGCTGAAAGCCAAAAATAACCCAAGAAAGCCTATAATGAAGCTTATTTCCATTAGGGTCTCAGATCTTTCTTTAATATTCAGTTTTTAGTGCAGGAGGAAAACCTGAGGACCCAAAAAAAAAAAAACCTGCGGAAGCAAGCATAGACTGAAAACCAAATGCACATAGAGCACCAGGAGCAGGAATTGAACTGGGGACTCATTGGTGCAAAGCGAGGGAAATACTGCTGCGCTAACCTGCTTCTCTTAATGAAGACTGTTATTCCAAGTTTGCCTCATGGAAAATAAACGGACTTAAAGGCATTAGCCACAATCACCAAAGTGAAGTTAAACTTTCCTCAACATCCACTGATTTTATTGATTTTTTAAAAAGTACTTCCAACTCATAACCAATATCCAAAACCATTCTTGTTGAACTTGATTATTTAAAGTAAAACAGACAATTATTTGTGCTTTAAATTTGTTATTCTCTGGAGAATGAACAATTCAGTGATAGTGTTTCTAGAAATAAATAACTAAATTCTTAAAATTTAAATTTTTTGGTACTAAAAATATATTTTACTAACGAAATCATGTTGTTAAGTTTATCTAAAAGATTTATGTTCACTTTTAGATCACCAGGCGTACATTTGGAATCTCAAATTTTAGGAAAATAGAAACATCACAGACTGAACCCCAAGAAATGAATTTGGCTGAAATTGTCTTTTTAGAGCAAGTGATATGATTTTGTTTATTTTGATTCTATTAAGGTCTTTCTTTGATTCAAATAAGTTTTCACAAGTTTTCATACCCCAGTGGATCATGGCTAATGCCTTTAAGCATTTACCTCAACATGTGAATGCAGGAAAGTTGAAAGTTTAATTACTGCTATTTTTTATAAACTTTCAATAGTGTCCAGTCTTTGGTCAGTGGCTCTTGAAATAGTTCTTTACATGAAGGACCTTTTCAAGAGCAACTGCCCTATGGCATAAGCATTTCGAGGTTCATGTCACATTCTAGTAACAAGGTGTCAAATACAGTGGCGGCACCACGGGGGGGCATGGGGGG
>JXSR01S017080.1:22023-39449 GCA_000969725.1 Ophiothrix spiculata
ACACAGTGGCCGTTCATGGTGGTACAAACACTATCTTGGGCTGTGACACAGACTATGCTAAATGGTGAATGGGTAGGTTGGTATACCCTGGTCACATAACCTTGCAGTGAGGTTACGATGTGTTTAAGGCGTCATACCAGGTAGATTTCAGCGGACACTGGCCAGTGTCCTATCTGTGAGCCGTAGAGACGCCGGAAGCATGCCACAAGAATTTAATTCTGAGTTAAATCCTTGCGGCTTGTATACGATGTCTACAGTTATGGTCTAATAACCACCGCAGACTGGCCGGTGACCAACCGGGCATCGCAAGAGCTTGCAAGCATTCACCGGTGTCATACCGATGTCGTACCGGCATTGCGGCTTCCTTTGTATTACCAGACACCGGTCAGCGACCGGTGGTTATCTGGTAAAACAAAACATATGTTTAGAATTTGAAAAACATGTTTTATGCTGAAATTGTGAGGATAAAAACCCCATTAAAGTCATGTGACACATCCATTCCAGAATTTGCTACAAGGTTTGCCTTAGGTCTAAATGTGTTTGACAATACACACCCTGTAGTGTGAACACTACCACCTATATCATCTTACTACCATTTTATCAAACTACACACCAAATTTTATTTAAAACTATCATTCCTTATCTTTATGCATATTCATAAAGTAATGTATACACTTTGATTTTCATCAAGTGTCAAAAATGCAAATGAATTTTGCCCGCGTCCCTTTGGTGATGTTCTAACATAGGACTATCATCTCTGAAACACCCAGATCAAGTTTAAATATCTAGTGGTTTATAAAATTACAATAGTGTGAAAGATATGGTGCTATCGTCTCAGCGATAGGTAATTCTACTCCCCTCCCAATTTACTGAGGTAACAAGATTATTCCAACCCTTTTATTTTGTCTCTACCACACATTTATCTTGTTGAGGTGATTATCAAAACATAATTTACTTCACTACTTTTGCCCTTAGTATTTTGACAATAGAATACCCCAGTGGCATGCTAAAGTTTGTGGAGGTTTTTTTTTCTATCTCAAATAAAGATGTTGCCATTGTAGTGTAAAGATGACAAATGCAAATATTCAGGAGCAGTTCATAAAAGTTTTATATAATTCACAAAGTTCAGTTTATTGATGGGTTTATTAGTCACTATTTTGACTATTTTTGGGACATTTTGGGATGAACAGAAATCACAAAGTGAAACTTATTATAACTGCAGCCCCAAATTTGTCAACAATTAACTGTGCATTGTTAGTCAAGGAAAAGGGTAGCCTTTTTGAATGCGTATCTAAGATTAAGGTTCAAAATTAGACTGAGTGTCTTAGCTACTATTAAGTTGTGTAGAACGTACTTGTTCATGTGCAATCAAAAATTTCAACTTATTCCTTGTATTTAAATTAAATCTAGACTCCTGGTTATGGGAGATACATAGTCTCATTAGTATTACACCCACGTGCTCCCTGGGCATTTTCAGCTTGTATCTTAAGGTAGGGCATACAATTATACACAGTGATAATGTTGTAGAGAACATGTCATAAAGATAAGTTCTCTTATCCTGAAAGATAATAATAATTAAGAAATACCCTATGTAAAAATGTTCAATTCATCTATATTGTTTTATAAAGCAGTAGAACTCTTAATACGTGTTATGTGTTAAATACTAATTTAGATAATTGCCTGACATAAACTATAAAACAGCTAATTGTTTTAGGCTCATTCTCCGATAAAGTGTGCAACTTTGCCGTTTTGGTGTAGCTCATGTTCGTGTTACTTGTTTAACATTGTTAAACCTATTACAAATAATTTGAGTGGTCTAGTTGATACATTAGAGTCATATTAGTAACATGTGTGAAGCTAAACATTTTACCATGCCAGGAAAATAGATAACGATTAATCTGAAAATGCAAAATCATTACTTTTCCCCATGTTGCCAGCCATACTTTTTATGTTTTAAGTGCCCCCGTTCGTAAAATATTCGGGCATATCAAACGCAATGCACGCTTTTAACAGCCCGTAATAGGTATTGATAATGACATATAAAGTTTAATTATATTAAGTATTTGATATGGCATAAGAGCTTTTTCAAGCATTTCGCCAATATTGCAAACAGATACGAAGTAGATTCTAAAATCGATAACAAAGTATGAAAATGAATTTGTTGATGGATGATTCCGCATTAGGTTTATCAAGTAAACTTCAGTGTTGAATAACATATATGTTATATAGAATTATATATTTACAGTAATGATTTACAAGGATATTAATATCAAAAAAACTCTATGTGACTGTCACGTCGCGACAGATACGAAACGCACATTTTGCTGCCTTCTCGCAAAACGCGGTACACTATGAGCGAAATACTACACCACAGTGTAGTATGTGTAGAGATCCTAATTTAGTGTAAAGATCAAGTTTGTAAGAAAACTAATTTTCTCAATAATGAATATTAAAAAAAACAGATACGAAACGACAGATACAAAATTTAGGAATAGGGAATACAATGGTTAAAAAATCAAGTATTTTTAAAACATCTCCCATGCACTTTTTCTTCTTCAGAAACCATAAGAGTTTATGATTTTGTATGTTTTTCATGGGTTATTAGTAGTCGAAATTTCAACATTTCTCTAACCAAAGTTGCACGGTTTATCGGAGAATGAGCCTTTAATGAAAATACAACCTGTTTGAGCAGTTTGTTATTGTTAATTTTACTGATTTACTCATCTTCACGTTGCAGTGATAATCAACAACCATTTCTCTCCGCCTAGATGCGCTATGAATTACGCCCGTGTGTAACAAAACACCGATACAGATTAGCGGACTATCATCGCTAATGACACACACCTCACTGCAGCACAATTTACTTATGGAATCTTAATGAAATTCAACAGAATTAACCCTGAATTCAAGTGGTGCTCTTATTATTCTTTGATTTTAAAGTGGTATGCACTCATTCGTTTTGGCTGATCAATTTTAAAGTATTCTATTTAAATACATATTTTGGTGTAAATTTGCTTAAAAGTCAAAATAAGTTAAGATTACCAAGCTACTCAACACATTAACTATGTTGCTTGGCTCAAGCAAGATGAATCATCTTATCTTGCCCTTTGAAAGAAAACTACTCAAAAGAAATATAGTTGCATGCATCTTTTGCATTATGTAATACAAGTATGTTATAGGGATGGTAACATTAATTTCATGTAACTTTATAAATCTTTTGTTTCAAATTGGTAAAAATTCTTAGCATATCCATTTTTTAAAGATACAGCTATTTAATACCAATAATTACATCTCAATGAACTTCACATGATTTTGAGAAGTCAAGTTATGGTCCGTCAACGTTTGTCAGGAAGTTAAACGTATAACTGATAGAAACGTGTTTAAAGATCAGTAAGCAATATATTTTCTGTTGATTGTCATAAACATGTGCATATTTATTTCATATTTGCTTGAAATGAAATTTTGCTTGTATTTTGTAGTAAGTACAAGGATTGTGAATCTGTCAAAAAAATCAATTTTGGCAAATTACGACCTTGACATATATTTTCATCTGTAGTGCAAAATGAAGTTTCTCGCATTTACAGCTCATACGGGCTGGACAGCCACATTCATGTATGAAATAATCATCGTACCATATATATCTTTCAAATCAATTTATATAAAGCAATCAGAAAACTAATCATCAAATATATGCCAGAAGTGTTTAACTGGAAAATTAGTTATTTCATCTGTGTATTCCATCTGTAAAATGTATGATAGTATTTTTCCTTTGTTTCAAGTTTTTAAGAATAAGTATTTTGACAAATTAATCATTTTTTTGTTGGTTTACAGCATAAAATAAATCCGGCTTTCTGGGTAAAATAACTCACTTGCTATCTACTGCAGATAACATGCACTTGATATCTGTTTCTGATACTCTTATGTTACTTACTGCAGATAATACATTCAAAGAATCAGTTTAACATTGTCTGTAGTCGTACGCTTAGGAAGGTTTTCAACTTTGGGAGGCACAAATTGGGGAAGCGAAGTGAGCAAAGCAATTGGAGCGCTGGCCTCCATGGCCCCCATAGCACATATTTGCTAACTAGTAGTAAGCAGATATGTATCATCACAGTAGATTGAGTGTTGTTATGTGTAGAATATAATAACATGGATTTGCTATCAAAGTAGACAACCTATATGTGATTATAAAATATGATAAAGGAGTGTCATCTTACATAGATAGCTAGGTAACAGATTTGTGTTTTATGCAGTAAGCAGCTGCGGATCTAGGATCTGAATTTTACGGGGGTGTGTGTGTGGATGGAGAGTGTATTTTTCAGCTTTTATAACAAACATTTGACCCAAATTAGGCTGATTTTGCAGGATTTTTCCAATTTTTTTACGGGGGGTGCCTACCCCTTCCACTCCCGGACCCCCGGATCCACGACCTGTTAAGTATTATAACTACTGTAATCGGTTTTTATTTAAGGATTCGTAAGCAATAGTAGTAGGCTCACAGCAGTCTCCAGTCACCTCGGGCAGATGTTTAATGCCATGTAATAATGAGCAGTAAATATTGTTCTAATAATCACATTCTTTTTTGTGTTTGATTTCTACAGGCCAATCTTACTATTACCTAGGGTATCTCCAGAAGTTATCTAGAAAAGTCCACATTATCAGCTGAAAAACCATATGTGTTTGGTGAAATTCTTCGTATACAAATGGGAAAAGCATAACATACAGTGGCGTAGCTAGGGTGTCTGGCGCCCGGGGCAAGAATTGAAACTGGCGCCCCCCCCCCCCCCCCCCCCCGGGCAAAAAACTGTCCCCCGGTAAACCCAACCCCCCCAAAAAAAAATGCCAACAGCTTTGAAAACTTCTTTTTTTGGCAAAAATTAGTAATTTCTGCTATAATTTCTCTAAAAAAATTCAGCGCGCGAAGCGCGCAAAAAAAATTGTGTTTTTTGGCAATAATATTTGCTTATTTAAGCTAAAAAAACACTGAAATTGTACGGGCGCGTAAAATTTAAAAAATTTAGGCAAAAATTGGCTAATTGCTAAATAAGGAAAGCCCCGGTGTAGTCGAGGGGGCGAAGCCCCTGAAGCTACAGGGTTTCACTGCATTTCATGCTTTTTTGGGGGTTATATGAAAGCCTCGGTGGGGGTAGAGGGGGCGAAGCGCCCTGAAGCTATAAGGTTTTACTGCAGTTTGTGGGTGTATAAATATGTATGATGATATTTGAGGGCAAAAGTAGGCTTTTCTCTTCTCCTTTTATCTCCCTTCTTTTTCCCATTTTTCTTTCTCTTCTTTTTTTTCCTTTTTGTCATTTCAGCGCCCCCCTGCGGGTGGCGCCCGGGGCACGTGCCCCCCCTTGCCCCCCCTAGCTACGCCACTGATAACATACAACAATGAAGGGGAAGCAATGAAGTTAAAAGGATTTCTTTACACAGGAGAATCTTGAAGTGCATAATATCACTTTTGATTTGTGCTACGAGAGCGTTTTGTTTTGTTTGTTTTTTCAGTGGGGGTGAGGACTCAGCCAACGGTGGTCGATGTCACTTTCAGTGTGACAACAGGAGCTAGTTATTTTCTTGACGTTTCGACAAGGTTTTCAAAGATAAATGTTACGGAGAAAAGACGAAATAACGTTACACAATGAAATTATCAAAAAAAAATGATCTTTTTGATCCAAAGATAGTGGTATATATAATATGAAATATTAACAATGTTTAGTTTGAATTCTGTGTTTACATGTTATTTCGGGTGGAAAAAAAGATGGCAGTAGATCTTGACTGACCATATCATGCTCATTGATATAAAATGAAATAGATTCTGCCTGTATTTATAAGTGAGACTCTAAACTAATTTCAGTGGTTTTGAAAAGGTGACAAGCCATAAAAGGGGGTTAGTAGTTTTTAGGGGTGCAATGCCCCTGGCACACCCCCACCACACAGCTGTGGGTTTGTCCCTACTTACCAAGACCAAATTTCCCTTAGAGAGAGCCTGTGTTATTCAACAAATGTACTGATTGTATCATAGCTTTCTACAGTTAGACAATGTTGATAAAGATAACAATCATTATATTCCAAACCTAAGATTCTGCTCTATACTGTAGCAATGTTGGTTAAGATAACAATCATTATATGCCAAACCTAAGATGCTGGTCAAACTGTAGCAGTGTTGGTAAAGATAACAATCATTATATGCCAAACCTAAGATGCTGGTGTAACTGTAGCAATGTTGATAAAGATACCAATCATTATATGCCAAACCTAAGATGCTTGTCTAATTTTAGTATTTTTGATAAAGATAACAATCATTATATGCCAAACCTAAGATACTGGTCTAACTGTAGCAATGTTGATAAAGATAACAATCATTATGTGCCAAACCTAAGATGCTGGTCAAACTGTAGCAATGTTTATAAAGATAGCAATCATTATATGCCAAACCTAAGATGCTGGTCTAACTCTAGAAATGTTGATAAAGACAACAATCATTACATGCCAAACCTAAGGTGCTGGTCTAACAATCATTATATGTCAAACCTAAGATACTGGTCTAACTGTAGCAATGTTGGTAAAGATAACAATCATTATATGCCAAACCTAAGATGCTGGTCTAACTGTAGCAATGTTGATAAAGTAAACAATCATTATGTGCCAAACCGAAGAGGCTGGTCTAACTGTAGCAATGTTGATAAAGATAACAATCATTATATGCCAAACCTAAGATGCTGGTCTAACTCTAGCAATGTTGATAAAGATAACAATCATTATATGCCAAACCTAAGGTGCTGGTCTAACAATCATATGTCAAACCTAAGATGCTGGTCTAACTGTAGCAATGTTGGTACAGATAACAATCATTATATGCCAAACCTAAGATGCTGGTCTAACTGTAGCAATGTTGATAAAGATACCAATCATTATATGCCAAACCTAAGATGCTTGTCTAATTTTAGTATTGTTGATAAAGATAACAATCATTATATGCCAAACCTAAGATACTGGTCTAACTGTAGCAATGTTGGTAAAGATAACAATCATTATATGCCAAACCTAAGATGCTGGTCAATTTTAGTATTGTTGATAAAGATAACAATCATTATATGCCAAACCTAAGATACTGGTCTAACTGTAGCAATGTTGGTAAAGATAACAATCATTATATGCCAAACCTAAGATGCTGGTCTAACTGTAGCAATGTTGATAAAGATAGCAATCCTTATATGCCAAACATAAGATGCTGGTCTAACTGTAGCAATGTTGATAAAGATAACAATCATTATATGCCAAACATAAGATGCTGATCTAACTGTAGCAATGTTGATAAATATAACAATCATTATATTCCAAACCTAAGATGCTGGTCTAACTGTACCAATGTTGATAAAGATAGCAATCATTATATTCCAAACCTAAGATGCTGGTCTAACTGTAGCAATGTTGATAAAGATAACAATCATTATATCATACCTGCCAACTAGTAAGATTTAATCTTATTTAGTAAGATTTTTGAGGTTTTGGACAGCAGAAAATCTTACTAAGTAAGATTTCTGAATCTGTGAAATTACTTAACGTCTGGTACTTTTGTGTGTAAAATATACTTTTTAGTGAAATAATCTACTTTTTTGGTTGCAAAGTCTACTTTTACACATTTAAGGGTTGGCAGGCATGTTATATGCCAAACCTAAGGTGCTTGTCTAACAATCATTATATGTCAAACCTAAGATACTTGTCTAACTGTAGCAATGTTGATAAAGATAACAATCATTATATTCCAAACCTAAGTTGCTGGTCTAACTGTAGCAATGTTGATAAAGATAACAATCCAAACCTAAGGTACTGGTCTAACAATCATTATATGTCAAACCTAAGATGCTGGTCTAACTGTAGCAATGTTGATAAAGATAACAATCATTATATGCCAAACATAAGATGCTGATCTAACTGTAGCAATGTTGATAAAGATAGCAATCATTATATACCAAACCTAAGATGCTGGTCTAACTGTAGCAATGTTGATAAAGATAGCAATCATATGCCAAACCTAAGGTGCTGGTCTAACAATCATTATATGTCAAACCTAGGATACTGGTCTAACTGTAGCAATGTTGGTAAAGATAACAATCATAATATGCAAAATCTACGATGCTGGTTAAACTGTAGCAATGTTGATAAAGATAACAATCATTATATGCCTAACATAAGATGCTGGTCTAACTGTAGCAATGTTGATAAAAAATAAACATTATATCAAAAACCTAAGAGGCTGGTCTAACTGTAGCAATGTTGATAAAGAAAGCAATCATTATATTCCAAACCTAAGATGCTGGTTTAACTGTAACAATGTTGATAAAGATAGCAATCATTATATTCCAACCCTAAGATGCTGGTCTAACTGTAGCAATGTTGATAAAGATAATAATCATTATATGTCAAACCTAAGATACTGATCTAACCGTAGGAATGTTGATAAAGATAGCAATCATTATATTCCAAACCTGAGATGCTGGTTTAACTGTAGCAATGTTGATAAAGATAGCAATCATTATATTCCAAACCTAAGATGCTGGTCTAACTGTAGCAATGTTGATAAAGATAAATCATAACTGTAGCAATGTTGATAAAGATAACAATCATTATGTGCCAAACCTAAGATGCTGGTCTAACTGTAGCAATGTTGATAAAGTAAACAATCATTATGTGCCAAACCTAAGATGCTGGTCTAAGGTGCTGGTCTAACAATCATTATATGTCAAACCTAAGATACTGGTCTAACTGTAGCAATGTTGGTAAAGATAACAATCATTATATGCCAAATCTACGATGCTGGTTAAACTGTAGCAATTTTGATGAAGATAACAATCATTATATGCAAAACATAAGATGCTGATCAAACTGTAGCAATGTTGATAAAGATAACAATCATTTTATGCCAAACCTAAGACACAGATCTAACTGTAGCAATGTTGATAAAGATAGCGATCATTATATTCCAAACCTAAGATGCTGGTCTAACTGTAGCAATGTTGATAAAGATAACAATCATTATATGCCAAACATGAGATGCTTATCTAACTGTAGCAATGTTGATAAAGATAGCAATCATTATATGCCAAACCTAAGATGCTGGTCTAACTGTAGCAATGTTGATAAAGATAAACATCATTATATGCCAAACCTAAGGTACTGGTCTAACAATCATTATATGTCAAACCTAAGATGCTGGTCAAACTGTAGCAATGTTGATAAAGATAACAATCATTATATGCCAAACCTAAGGTACTGGTCTAACAATCATTATATGTCAAACCTAAGACTGTAGCAATGTTGATAAAGATAACAATCATTATATGCCAAACCTAAGATGCTGGTCGAACTGTAGCAATGTTGATAAAAATAGCTAACATTATATTTATTTATAACATTCGGCTGTATGCCAGGCTAATCCCAATAGTGCAAATGCATTAAATTCAAGGGACGCCTCCTGCTATGAAAGACAGAAAATTGGAAAGAATTGTCGATTTTAGATGCAGGAGGAAACCGAAGTGTTTGGAGAAAACCTGCGAGGATGAGTATGGATCGACAACCAAATTCACGTACAAACTATGTCCGACAGGGAATCGAACCCGGGCCACAGCGGTGAAAGGCGAGGGCAGAAACGCTGCGCCAACCCGTCCTCAAAAAATCAAAAACCTAAGAGGCTGGTCTAATTTTAGCAATGTTGATAAAGATAACAATAATGAAACTGATTAAAAGTATCACTTTACAAGTGATAAAAGGTATCAGTCGCACCAAAACAATAAACATAACCATTTTTAATAGTACATGTATTTTGTAAATTACACATGATCAGCACTTAGTATTTCTGCAAGCTTAAATGGTCTACAACCTCATTTTTTATATCGAACAACCTAGAATCATCTACAATTCATGCTGGTATATATAGGTGACTTATTTATTCAATATCAATAAATCCATATTTCTTGTATTATTTTGTTCTTCCATCACCATACAAAAATTGCTGATTTTTGTGGACCATATACAAATACACAAGTACAAATTTTATTAAAATATACCATATCAATTATTCAGTAGCTCATTGTCGCTGTATAACCGTATAGAATATTTTCAGGTGATAAGTTTTCTGACAAATATTAGTTCCTTTTATACACTCTGATTGCATTCCTTGTCTTGTAATAAATTTTGAACATAGTTTAAGATTTTATGATATGCATTGCCTTCTATCACCAAGTATTTAGATTTTTTTAAGTTTTTAATGATTGAACCCTTATAACAGTGTAAGTGTTTAGAAAAGGGTCAATATGGTGAATGTAATATGAACACAATTGTGTAAGTTTTTGACCAAAATGTTGATTCTGGGAACAAATGTCAAAATCCGTGTTTCAACCTGCAAGATAACTTGTTTTATGTATGAAGATAGCAGGGCATGAATATATGAATGTGTTAAAAGCTCCATATTTCTTGAGAGTGTAGAACCACCGGATTTGGATTGGATCTACACGGGATCTACAACAACTAGTCTAAAGAGTTATTCATTACAGAATCAATGATACTTCGTCTTTAATTCAATGTCAATACCAAAATTTTTAGGGCATAATAAGTTACCTGCCATGAAAAATAGTGTTCATTTTTGTATTGCAAGTAAATTATAGTAATGTGTGCTTATAACTGCTTTGCTGAATGATTAGGTAAATAAAGATTGAATGTGTATGAAACTTTGTTGTTGCAGTGGTTTGTTTTGAGGAGCCTGGTATAAGGTTTTGTGTCATTTCAGTTTTGCGGAACTCACAATTCGGATACGTATCTGAATTTGGATAACCACGTACATTTTTATCCAAATTATCGGAATAAGGATATGGAGGGGTATCGGAATTCTGATACGTCTGTCGTGGCGCAGGAAACAAATCGATAGCGCAAGCTGGCAAGTACATTTAAAACATATTTCTTGCATCTGCTGATTTTAATCCAAATTCAGATACGGAGTATCTAAATTCGGATACGTATCCGAATTGTGAGTTCCGCCGTACTGATTTACTGAGATACCTAAAAGTTTGTTGTTACTGAGGTTTGTTTTGAGGAGCCTGGTGTAAGGTTTGTGTCATATACTGGAATACCTAAAACTTTGTTGTTACTGAGGTTTGTTTTGAGGAGCCTGTTGTAAGGTTTGTGTCATATACTGGGATACCTAAAAGTTTGTTGTTACTGAGGTTTGTTTTGAGGAGCCTGGTATAAGGTTTAGTGTCATTTACTGGGATACCTAAAAATTTGTTACTACAGTGGTTTGTTTTGAGGAGCCTGGTATAAGGTTTAGTGTCATATACTGGGATACCTAAAAGTTTGTTATTACAGTGGTTTGTTTTGAGGAGCCTGGTTTAAGGTTTTGTGTCATATACTGGGATACCTTAAAGTTTGTTATTACAGTGGTTTGTTTTGAGGAGCCTGGTATAAGGTTTAGTGTCATTTACTGGGGTACCTAAAAGTTTGTTGTTACTGAGGTTTGTTTTGAGGAGCCTGGTGTAAGGTTTTGTGTTATATACTGGGGTCCCTAAAAGTTTGTTATTACAGTGGTTTGTTTTGAGGAAGCAAAACAGCTTGCTGATCATGATGGTTTATCATTGAGCAAAATACGTTATTTTGGGGAAAAAATGACAAAAATGTATATTTTTGCTCCAAGATCTTTTAATAAGAATAAATTTGAACACCCCTCCTAAAAAAGCCCTGTTTATTGACCATTTAAATCCTGAACCAACTATACATCGTTTCAGGTTTCAGCAAAGAAAAAATGGCTAAATTCTATTCACTTATTTTTAAACACGGGAATGTAATTTTATTCCACCCTATATATGTTTTGAGAAACCCTGGAATTAGAATTGGAAAATCTGACCTTTCTTATATCACAAACTTTCACTCAGAAGATCAAACCTTTAATAAATATGTTAGGACACTTACCTCTGATTTTTTGACACTCAGTGGATTTGTTTTTGACACTCAGTGGAGTTTTTTGACACTCAGTGGATTTATTTTTGACACTCAGTGACATACAACACAAAGGAAACTCAGATTATGACACAAGACTATATCAATTATATAGTAAATAAATACTAGAATAGACACCAATAAGCCCGAAATAAGAGAGTTACAACAGAAAATCATAGTGAGTCTGTTACTACACCGCTTAATTAGGCAACCTAATAACAGATTGACTAAATAATTAAATAGAATAGTTAATTAAACAACCCTATATAGAACCACCCAAGAATCCACTCTAATAAATAACTTTTAAAATGTCCGTAACTTATAATGGTCAAAAATGGGTTACTACCTCAATATCGAAATATATGCAAAGTAGTTGACTTGGATTTGATGGTTACAACAGAGACATTTTTCCCACAATTGTGTCGCTGAAATGTTTCAAATTCAAAATGGCGCCCATAATGAGAGTGGCATTACAGTAGCATTAAACACTTACCATTTTCAATGGAATTTTATAGAAATGGCTTTGAGGGATACAGCATAAATATTACTCCCAAAATTAGGTCGTTGACGTGTTTCTAATCTAAAGTGGCGTCCATAGTGAAGTCCAGAATGGTCGCCAAAACTATTTTGAACTAAAAAGTTGGTCATAGTGGCAATGGTAATAAAACTTTAAACACATTGAATATTTCCAATTTTTGTTTGTTCTTTACGGTATAAATGGGATATGGTTTTTTCTTTCATTTAGTTCTTTATATTTAAATGGGAAATGGTTTTGACTTTTGAGGGTTAGAAAGGATACAATTCTGTGTGAATTTTTTGATCAGTGTTTCAAATCAAAAAGAGCGCCTATACTGAGGTCCAAAATGGCCGCCAATATATAGATTTTACTCAAACTGAGTTTTAATGACATTAAATCAGATGTAGCCACAAAATCCAATTTATCTACCGACAAAGAAGAAGATGATATTGTTGTTTTACAAATAACCTTGTACAGGTTTTTTCGTTACTTTTGTAACAGTTTTATTTAGGCTTAGGCCTATAATACTGTTTTCTAGTAATTTACTTGTTAATGATTAGGGCGTATACAATGATTTCCACTGATAATCTTACAAACACCAAAATTACTTTACAAAATTAGATTCTGGCGTACAAACTTTTCATAACTGAATCGGATGTTGAAAAAGAAAAAAACGAAGATGTAGGTATAGCCTGGAGATGGGACAAAATGCTCTAAAATGTAAACATCTATGCCTGTATATATATGATAATTTCGTGCGCTCAAATTACAACAAAACAATATTGTTATCGGCTGAAACAATGATTAACTCGTTTATATTTAACCAATACACATTATTTTTTGTTCTTTATATTATAATCAAAATTTCTTTGTATCCTTTAATGAGCCATTCCACCAATCAGCGTCCAAGATTTCGCGGGGAAATGCGAGACAAAGGAGAAAAGAGTTTTGTTCCTTTGCAAATACTCCGGAAAGTTTGCAGCGACTTTGACTTTTGCGCACGCGTCCTCTTGATCTGATCATAACTTTCTCAAGCTAACAAACAAAGGAATCGCCGTGAATTGTTTGAAAGTATGAACTGACTGATAATGGCGGGAGTTTCTTTGTTTACAATGGTTCAGTCATGAACTTGACAACGTAAAAACATAACAAAAGCACGTGGACCACTACACAACTCACTCCCACTGTAAACACAACATGGGGATACCCCTCTGCTCCATAAAACTTGGATTTTAATCGATTGTTATTACAAATTACGACCAGGAAAGAACCTAAACTGGATTTTATAAGTGGAATTATTGCAAGCAGTACTTTTAGCACTTTTATTTGATGTATCTAATGGAATATTTATGACAAAATTACACAATGGATATATTATTCTAATGTTTATTGATTACATCGATCATTTACGAATTTTAAGTTTTTCAGGATTGTTTACGTTTTGTACCAAAAGGAATAATTTGGAATACACACCGAACACAATATAAATGAATATAACACATAGAATTTTGCTTTTAGTGTGAATTTTGTTGAGATACTGGAAAAGAGTGCAAGTTCTTATTCTCTTTTAGCAGACGACACTGTCGTCTGCCAGCCATGTCTCTATACAAACGACTTCCGGGATTCCCGAGTTTGCGGTCAAGTACATGTACATGCACGGTCAGGGAAACCCTCGAAATGGAATATCATTAGCCCGGATTCGTGGAGGATTTTCTGACGAAATGGTAAGATATTTTAGTGTAATTTTTCATTTTGATGATACATATTTGACATAATAATTTGACGCTTCTCTTACAATGTGCAATGGTTTTATTTACGTTTGGATTTCATTTTTGTTTTTGATGCATGGTCTTGGAAGGAATTACCGGCGACCTTGGAATATCTGCCACTTATTTTAGAACAGAAATGAGCCAAAATGTACTCATTTTTTCTTGAAACAAATCTTTTTAGACCTTCAAACTTGCTAAATTTGTATAAAATTGCGATATCTTCCATTTTTAAGACACATTTTTCATATCTTGGCTTTGTTTTATTTGTTATAATGCCTGCAGCAGGATGCGCTTTGTTCATATGTCCACTTAAATTCATAACCAGTTAAGTGGAACACTGATAATTCTATAAATAACATAAGGGAAAGGGATATTCCCGGAACAATGGGATCTTTGAAATATATGTATTTTTATTCTTAATTTCATTTTTCTTTTCCGAGGTGGTCACCATGATCTGTTTTATATTTTACTTTACAAAACCATAAGTATTTGTGCCCTGATTACATATTCATATTTTTGTGCTAAGACAAAAGGTTCTTAATTAGTTAATCCATGTCAGTTTGTTTAAACAAAGAAAATCCTTCTTGGCATGGTATAAAACGTCAACAGAACTAAATATGATTTAAAATTTACAAGCAAGCAAGAGATTGGTAGTTTTAATTTATTTTATTTCATTTCATTTCATTTCATTTCATTTCATTTCATTTCATTTCATTTCATTTCATTTCATTTCATATATTAAATTTTAAACATCTATATTTTGTCGTTCTTATACCGGTACAGTCTTCCTACACAGATGCAAATGATGAATGACCTAAACATTATATATCGTCTTTATTGTAAATAAGAGAACATGATGTATTTTACATAACAATTGTGCACAATAAAAATGTATAAGTTTAAGTTAATTTTACACGGGAAAGAACAAATCTTTAATTTTGTACTTTACATAACATTAGCCAAAGTCCAGCTGGTAGGGGAAACATATTTACTAAGAGGATCGAGAACGTATTAAATTTTGGCGCGACAATTCTCAATAGTCAAGTTAAGATTATCTCTCTCTTTATTCGATTAATTCGTGCTCTTTTGTTCAATTTATCAGCTGCAGAAATCGATGTCTTCCTCCTATTACTAATATGTTGCCCTTATTTGTTTTGTTTTGTTGTTCTTCCTGCAAGTTTTCTTTCATGTGTCCATTTTGAGAAACAGTATTTATTGTTTTGATTATTCATTTCAAGTCTTTACTCATCTTACTCTCATCTTCATCTTTATTTCCATCCTTCTTCATCATCATCTTCATTGTCATCTTCTTCATAATCTCCATCTTCGTCTCCATCTTCTTCTCTATCTTCATCTCCGTCTCCATCTTCTTCATCATCTTCATCTCCATCTCCATCTTAATATTCACTCTCATCTTCATCATAATCTTCATCTCCATCTCAATCTCCATCTTCGTCTCCATCTCCATCTTCATTCTCATCTTTGTTTTTATCATAATCTCCTTCTCCATATTCATCTTCATATTCATATTCATCCTCATCATTATCTTAATCATAATCTCCATCTTCATCTTCAACATCGTCTCCATCTTCATCTCTATCTCCATTTTTTGTCCATCATCTCCATCTCCATATTCATCTTCATCTTCAACATCACCTTCATCTCCATCTTCCTAGTAATCTTCATCCTGATCTTTATTATAATCTCCATCTTCATGATTATTTTCAACATCATCTTCGTCCCCGTCCCCATCTTCGTCTCCGTCTTCTTCTCTATCTATTGTTATTATCATCTTTATCTTCAACATCATCTTCATCTCCATCTTTATCCTAAAATTCATTCTCATCTTCATCATTATCTCCATTTCATCTTTATCTTCAACATCATCTTCATCTCCATCTCAATCCCCATCTTCATCCCGTCTCCATCTTCTTCTCAATTGTCATCTCCGTCTTTTTCATCATCTTCATCTTTAACATCATCTTCATCTTTAACATCATCTTCATCTTTAACATCATCTTCATCTCCATCTTCCTCTTAATCTTCATCCTCATCTTCGTTATAATCTCCATTTTTATCTTCATTTCCAACATCATCTCTATCTTCATCTTCATCTCCGTCTTCATTTCCATTTTTATCTTCTTCATCACCAACTTCAAAAAATTTCCTTTTCCATCTTCATCTTAATATTCACTCTCATCTTCATCATAATCTTCATCTCCATCTCATTCTCCATCTTCGTCTCCATCTTCATTCTCATCTTTGTTTTTATCATGATCTCCATCTCATATTCATATTCATCCTCATCATTATCTTAATCATAATATCCGTCTTCATCTTCAACATCGTCTCCATCTCCATTTTGTGTCCATCTTCTCCATCTTCATATTCATCTTCATCTTCAACATCACCTTCATCTCCATCTTCCTAATAATCTTCCTCATCATCATCATAATCTCCATCTTCGCCTTTATTTTCAACATCATCTCCGTCTCCTTTTCCATCTTCGTCTCCATCTTTTTATCCATCTCCATCTCCGTATCCTTCTTCATCATCTTCATCTTCAAACGTCATCTTCATCTCCATCTTCATCTTAATATTCATTCTCATCTTCATCATTATCTCCATTTTCATATTTATCTTCAACATCATCTCCATTTTCATCTCCATCTTAATCCACATCTTTATCTCAATCTTTGTCTTCATCTTCATTTTTTTCATCATCTTCAACATCATCTTCATCTCAATATTCCTCTTAGTTTTCATCTTCATCACCATCTTCGTTATAATCTCCATCTTATTTTAATTTTCAACATCATCTATATATCTTCATCTCCATTTTCAACTCCGTCCCCATCTTCTTCATCTTCGATATAACTACCATATCCATCTTCATGTCCATCTTTATTTTTATTTGAACCTTCGTCTTCATCTTCAAGATCATCTCTATCTCCATCTTCATCATCGTCTTTATCTAATCTCCACAATCGTTTCCATCTTCGTTTTCATCTTCCAACATCATCTCCATCTTCATCTCGATCTCCATCTTCATCCTCTTCATCATCAACATCATCTTCAACATAATCTCCATTTCTTCATTTTCATCTTCATCATCTTCATTTTCAACATAATCTCCATCTTCATGTACATCT
>JXSR01S017080.1:39499-58279 GCA_000969725.1 Ophiothrix spiculata
AAGGAAACCCAACTTGGTACTTGGTACCAAGTAAGCTAAAGGAAGCTTATCTTCAACAGGGCTCCAAGATGTTTTTTAAAATCAGTTTTGAAGACCGGAGTACCCGGAGAAAAACTTGCGGAAGCGAGCATGGACTGAAAACCAAATTGCAAATTTGTCTACGTCAAATCAACAGATTTACTAGTCTATAATCTCCATCAAAATGCACTACAAAAACACTAGCAGTCAATACTGGCCGCAAATCAAAAGGGAAATTTAAAAAAAAAATGGAAAAGAAAAAAGGGTGCCACTGCAATGGTCAGACAACTTACGATAGGCCCTCTGAACACCTATCAGGCACTGCCACCACCTATAGTTGCCAGTACCCCGTACCAATGACGATTGCAATGGCAAGTGTGGGACGTAATTGTGTAGAATGTACTTGTACATGTGCGATTAATAAATCATCGATTGCGACTTATTCCGTGTAGTTCAATTAGACCCGGACTCCTGGTTATGGGGGACACTCAATCTCATTACACCGGTCCTGTCGACCTTTTTTTTTCAGAAATGGTTTTTGCTCTGTACCTCAGTAACAGATAACTAAATTTAAAAAAAAGTATATAATGTGATGATTCACCCCGAACAGGGGGACTTTGCGACGGAACACTTTTCGAGAAAATGGCGAAAATAGGCAGCAAAAAATAAAGAAAAAAATAAAAATTTCTAACAGATTTTCTGTTGTAAAATTTGATTGCCTTGATCAATTTCAACAAGTAAGGTGTCCTTTTAAAGCTGAGAAAATGCTATAACAGATGAAATCAAAATTGATTTCATCTGCAAAGTCCCCCCTTTCGGGGTGAGCCATCACATATTTCTATAAGCGGATTTGCATACTGAACATGATGGTCAAGTCATTTTTGGACCAAAATCTGTAATTTTGGACCAAGGGTCCAAAAATCATGTTTTGGGCCGCAAAATATACGGGAAAGCTAACTAAATTTTGGTTTGGTAAAATTTTTGGCCAAAAACATGATTGTTGGGCCTATTTTGAACCTTAGGACCAACATTTCACATTTTGGTTCAAAAATGACCTGACCATCATGATCAGAATGCAAATCCTCTTCTAGAAATGTTTACTTTTATTTGGATTTAATTATCCGTTGCTGAATTGTGGACAGCCGCGGCAAAAGGGTGCAGTTGTCGTCTCGTACATGTTGCTCCTTGTAGCATATCTGATGTATGCTATTTGTATGCATCAGATATATGCTACAATGAGCAACATGTACGAGCCGACAACTGCACCCTTTTGCCGCGGCGGGACACAATTACAGTGCAAAAACTACTTCTGAAAACGAAGGGTTGACAAGGATGAACAATCATGCAGTGGCGTACCCAATTTGGCAAAGGGGCTTAGCTAAGAGCATAATTCTCCCGTGAACATTTTTCGCGATTTTTAAGAACGAGAGCAGGATTTGTATTTTCAGAATTCGTTAAAAAATATGGGTGCCTAATTTCTGAAAAATGTTCTCAATAAATTGGAAAAAAAATCGGAACAAACGCAAGGTTATTCAACCTAATTTTCTTAAAATTGCTTTCATAAATTCAATAAACCACGACAAAAGTGTTTACAATCTTACATGATTTTCAACGATAACGGTCCAAAGAGAGCCGTCTTTGCAATTTTGTATTTGAAAGTATCAATTCTGGATACCTTTTTAGACAAATTTTCACCTTAAATCTCCTATTGGAACATGTTTCTTCCGTAATCATTTATAACGGGTTATGAGGAAAATAAATTGTGTGCAAACATGTTAACAGTGAATGTGCAATGTCTCTGATAAATCAGCATCAACGAACAAATTTGATTCGTAAAGATTAATCGAACACGAACAGGGGAGGATGGTCTTAATTTTAATTGAACGGGTATGTGTCGCCTAAACGTTCGCTATACGTATAAAATACGATTTGCAACCCACTAAATACCACAAACAATTTTAAATTAACGAATCAAGACGTTGGGTTGTTCTGAATTTACAACAATGTAGACGATGATGATGGTGATTTCTGACCATGAACTTTTACCATAACTAAACCAACTTCTTTAAAACACTGTTACTTTTGAAATGGTCATATTGCCCATCTCTACTTTTCAAAATAAAACAAAATACCGCACACACTTAGTTCTAATAACCATGATAACCCGACGCAACCCCTATCCTAACCTAGAAATAGTAACCCGACCATGTCATTAAAATTAACCTGTCAAAATCGAAGACTCAACCAAAAGGTACAAATTTCGAACTTTTTAGGCCTACTAACAGCTCATAAAAACCTGTTGCCCATGACTCCCATGCTCAGCATTAACCAAACAGAAGCCAATTTATAGTCCTATAACAACCTATACCGGGGTACCCCTACCCTTACTTCATGGTAATCTGAACATAAAATTGATCAATCAAAGAGTGGGTCTTTATAAAGCGGCATCAAAATTACACTCTTAGAAAGAAAGTATCAAATATGAGACAAAAAGGATCAATTTTGATCCTTTTTAGGTATCAAATATGAGCTTATCCTTTAAGGATCAAAGTGATCCCAAAAAAAGGATCAAAAATTTTGATCCGAAAAAGGATCAAATATTTCTTATAAAAAAGACCTGCAAAAAACATCACACTGAAGTGACGCTAACAGGGTTTGAACCCACGCCGCACTCATACCTGCTGGTAATTACGAGACCTACACTCTAACCACTCGACCACGCCGGACTGTGTGATGATATCAACGTATTTATATATGTTACACCATTGTATACATTCCCCGCTGTGTAGTGGATATTGGGTTGTACTCAAATATGAAACAAAAGATACGTTGGATCCAAACGCGGTATCAAATATGAGCTCATCCTTTCCGTATCAAAGTAAACCAGAAATACGGATCAAAACTTTGATATTGTAATCAAAAAGGATAAAAATAAAATGATCCTAAAAAAGGATCAAAAATGATCCTTGTGAATTTGATCCATTTGTATATATTGATCCGCAAAAGGATCAAAAGTGATCCTTAAAGGATCAAAAGTGATCCTTAAAGGATCAAAATAAAATGATCCCGAAAACTACTCGTATATTTGATCCCGGCCTTCTAAGAGTGTAGCCTGTCAAAATCGGGCATGGTTTTCGACGATTTTTGACCCTGTGTCAGATTCGGAAACTATATTACTCCTTGCTCCTTATAGTTCTTGGTTCCTGGTACTATAATCACTTTGCAGCTATGACGTAGCTATACTAGGATGGGATGACATAGTGCTTGCTGAGCGTCAGAGCCAATTTTTGCGGCAGTTGCAAAAAAAAATAAGTAAATAAATATTGAAGCAGGGGCGTCGGAAGGATAAAAGTGGTGCGGCCTGTGGCCCGATAGTTATCAAAGATAAGGAAACAACTAAGATACAGAAGACAACATCTACTGAAAACGAATTCGTATGGTTATTTATGCCAGGACTATAATAAATCACATCGAAATTCATTAGATTTATTTATTTATTCTTTTTCTGGCTGAAAAGTGGTGCGACCAAAGCCCACATGGCCTACATGGTTCCAAAGCCCCTGCATTGAAGAAACATCAAAACAAACTAACTAAGGGGAGTTAAAAGCTTGAATTTGTCTACGGCTACCAGCAGAAAGCCACAACTGTCTGATGAATAAAGGGTGGCTTGGCGGAATTTGGGTGATGTTGATGAATCGTTATCAGCAAGATGGTATTTCATTAATCTCAAACCCGCACTTCTTCAGGTGTTTGTCATCCTTTATCACAAAATAGTACACGCCTATATCGAGTAAAGTGACCAATCAGAGAGTAGGATTTTTGAAATGCACCCTCTTTAAAAAGATTGGAATTCTGCTCCTGCTCCTTGATAAACCTGTCCCTTCGATTTAGGACCAAAAAGTACATAACATACTACTTTTTCTAATTTAGTGTGGTGCGCTTTGAGGAGTGTTTATTTCAGTCATGTGCGACTGAACTTTTGCTTCGCAAGTCACTTTTTTGCTGCCGCCCGAACTACATGCTGTCAGTTTGTGCATTGTTATACTCAACTTTCACGTATTTTTTTGCAGAAAAGGCTATATTACCTGAAGAATGTGAGTGCATAACATAAAAAATAGACCTAGTTTGCAGGCAAACTTAGTATAACCGTAGTATGAGGAGCTCATACGGTTGTGTGTGTGTGTGTTTTTTTTTTTTGGGTCTTCCTACCTCACAACCATATGAGCAGATCTCTATTCAAAAGCGTGTTGCAATACTGAAGAATAGCCCCCGACATAAAACATGGTCGCAACTTTTATGGTCTTATCAAGTAAAGGATGGCAATTTATCGTAGCAACACACTTACCTATGTCCCTCTTCTAGATTTTAGACCTATGCCACTCGTTCAAATTTGGATCTTAAATATTAAAAAAAATGACAAAATTCAACGCCATACACGACTGTACAAATTCAGCTAGATCGCAATTGGCAGAATACTTTTTAATTCTAAACAGGCCATTATGTCGGTGATTTTTTGAATTCTTGGGTTGATTTCACAAAGTTATAATTCTGACTAAAAATTATATTTTGTTTCAAACATACATTAAAAGAGTATTTTAAGAGTGTGCAAGGCTGATCAGAATTGAACGGTTCTGTAATCTTATAGGATGTTTTTACACATGTTTAAGCTTTCAGGTTGATTGTTTCAAGACAAAACACAATTCCTCTGGCGACCAATTAGTAATTTTTTTGGTCACAAATGGCGATTGCGAGAAGAGGCATGGTCGCATCAGCCAAAATTTGGTCGCAAATGCGACCGATTTGGTCACAATTTGGTTGGCTGCCATGGTTGTCCATTTAGACCACCCTGGTATACTTTGATCATAATTAAATAGGCAGGAATTGCGAGGCTTTTTCATCATCCACAAGGAAACATTATACATGGGCGCCGTAGACACTGATGCGAGAGTCACGCATATGGCTCTTGTCAAACGCAGGACTTTCCACATTGTTAAAAAGTGCTTTACCGAATGAGCTAGACTAAACTTTTGCAAATTCTTATTGCTATTTAATAGCAATAAGAATAATAGTCCAATGGATTTAACCAAGAGTTTTTATTGTTTATATTCCAGATATTGACATGGAGGATGCCATCATGAATGCCAAGCCAGGAACTGAACTAGTGATTATCAAAGAAATCATCATCTCTTGTAACACAGTAACTATTGATTGAGCACCTTGACTCTAGAACAAGCTTCCAATTTTTTATTAAAACTTATTTACTCTTTCTGCTCCTAATTTTGTACACTACATTATTGATAGATGACTGGAGTTGAGATGACACTGCATACCAATTGATAAATGGGTCACCAGCTTTTTGGTTATTCAGTTATTTTTAGTCCAAGGAGAACTATAAATAACTTGAAAGTGGCTTGTACTGCTCACATCAATGCAACAAATTCCAAATCCAGTGCAGTGTGAGGAGCAATGGTAACTGATGACCTGGCAGATGCGCTAGTGGTATGGACACGTGATGGCAGGACTTTTGACACATAGGACAAGAAGGCAGGAATCACTGATGGATATTGTTGGATTTTACTATAAAATTGGAATTGGACTTTGCTCTGAAAATTTGCAGCACCTTGAGGTATGTATAATAAACCTTTTATATAATACTAGGGGCCCGCGCATAGTTGTGGTGGTCATCTTGAAATGACCTCAAATGACCTAGGATAATTTTTTTGAATATTTTTGTGTTCGACCTTGAAAATGACCTTTTGACCTTGGATGTCCGTGCTGTGCGACCTCAGGCCACCTTAACAAACAACGAATGCATTGACCTTTGATGAACCCTACCGGATCACTCCTATAATATGCAGGGGACCAATTGCTATTCATGGTCCAAGTTTGGTCCAGGTAGGGTCAAGGGTTCAGGAGTTATGGCAGTGACCGCGAAATGACCTGGGATGACCTCAGGTCAACTCTTTGGACAATTTCAAGATTTGACCTCAGATTGACCTTTGACCTTGGATGACCCGCACCGGACCACCCCTATAATACACAGGGGGCCAATTGCTTTTCATGGTCCAAGCTTGGTCCAGGTAGGGTCAAGGGATCAGGAGCTATGACCTTGACCTTGGAATGACCTGGGATGACCTCAGGTCAACTTTTTGGACAATTTCAAGATTTGACCTCAGATTGACCTTTGACCCTGGGTGATCCCCACCGGACCACCCATCTAATACACACGGGGCCAATTGGTATTCATGGACCAAGTTTGATCCAGGTAGGGTCAAGGGTTCAGGAGTTATGGCAGTGACCGCAAAATGACCTCAGGTCAACTTTTTGGACAATTTCAAGATTTGACCTTTGACCCTGGGTGATCCCCACCGGACCACCCATCTAATACACACAGGGCCAATTGGTATTCATGGACCAAGTTTGGTCCAGGTAGGGTCAAGGGTTCAGGAGTTATGTGTTTGACCTTGTAATGACCTTCAATGACCTCAGGTCAACTTTTTGGACAATTTTAAGATTTGACCTCTGGATGTCCTTTGACCTTGAATGACCTTACTGGACCCCCTCAAAAACATGAACTCGATCCTCCTTGGACCAAGTTGCACCCACCCACCAAGTTTCAGGAGCGTGCGACCCAACGTCTCCGAGAAAATAGATGGACAGACACACAGACAGACATTGAGTATTATTATATAGATAATATTAATAAGATTTTTCAATTGTATTTTGTATGATTAACTGTTGGGTGGAGCGAAGGTATGAGATTTTAGGTATGTATAATAGAACCTTTTATATAATATAATACGATTTTAGAATTGTATTTTGTATGATTAACTGTTGGGTGGAGCGAAGGTATGAGATTTTAGTATTGCTGAGTAGTTGGAGCACTTGATTTGTAGTAAGAACAGAGGTTCTGGCAGTGAGGATTTTTTCAGATGGGATGCGGGTTGTTCAAAAACTGTTCCTTTTGGTAAAATCTTTCTTATGGTCGATCCTAAACCAATTTTCATGATTTTTTTGAAAAAGTAAAAAAAGGTTGTATTTTCTTTTAAAAAAATGGTTCTTTTAAAAAATTGGTTTGGAGGTTTGTTTTGGGGACATTTCTGAACTTTTTTGTGGACCTTTTTACATGTCAAATTTGGGGGAAGTGTGTGTGACACCTCCAGCACACCCGCTTGGCTATGTGGGCTGGGTTCTGGGTTGAGTCTGTTTGAGTCCATGTCTCCTTGTTCCTTTGGGCTCTTGATATTGCCAAAAATAGGTCAAAATGTGGCATATTTTGCCAAAAATTGTGTCAGGAGTGGGATTTTTGACATTTTTTGGACCAATTTTTGGCGATATCTCAAAAACTAAGAAAAAAAATCAAAAATTTGAGAAAAGCGTTCCCAATTGGTAAAAATTTTTACCGAAGCAAAATTTAGTTAGCTTTCCCGTAAAATTTTGGGCCCAAAACATGATTTTTGGACCCTAGGTCCAAAATTACACATTTTGGTCCAAAAATGACCCGACAATCATGTTCAGTATGCAAATCCACTTCTAGAAATGTATACTTTTATTTGAATTTATTTATCCGTTGCTAAGTTACAGAGCAAAAAACATTAATGAAAAGAGAGTTAACAGAGCCCTTAAAAAAGAAACTTAACCTAACTATATTTGTTCCTCCATGCAGAAGTCACGTTAAGTTTTTGATCCCTTGTGTGAATGCCCCACCCCAGGTGAGAAGATTCTCGTAAGGAGATTTGCAAGAATCCAACTTGATTCTTGTCTCAACTTTCATGAATAAATTTAACCACAAGGTAAAACCAGATTGCAATATTGTTTTTCTGTTCCCAACTTTCCGTATTTAACAATAACATCCATCATTAATAAGGCCTAAAAAAATGTTTGTTGCCCTCCGCGACTGACCCAAAAAATGCCAAAAATTAGGGTCGCGATTTTAGGTGTTTTTTTTTTCAAACATGTAAAATATGAAAACTCAATATTTTCAATGGAAAACATAAAATTTAGCAGTATAAAGTCACATTTAGTTGTATAAAATGCATATTTCCTCTAAATAATGACCCACAATATTTGATTAAGCCCTCCATTGCTTGGCATTTGTGATAAAATCCATGGAATAATTATAGTTTATGTGAAGAGTAAAAAAAAAAAGGATCGACCTACCGACCCTCCAAATTTCTGGTCATTAAGGGCAAACAAACAATTTTTTTTTTGTCCTAAATTAAATCACATGAGGGCACCAAATAGCAGCACCAGTAATTTATTCACATCTAAAACTTTTCATCATTTTTTTAAATTCAACCACAAGAGGGCGACAGATAGTGACACCATTGATTTGCCTCAAAATGAGCAGGTGTTGGCAGAGAATTATCAAGAATGGATTTCAGCTTGACCAAACATAGGAACAAGCCTGATAAAATGTTGATAGGACCATAGCTAAATATATATAGCATTATATAAAAAAATTTGATTGAACTTTAGTACTGTTAAACACTTCTTTTTACCTAGGTACATTTAAAATTGATGTTTCAAAGTAAAACCACATCTAGATTTTGATAAAAAGCAATATTCATGAATAAATACGAATCCTTTTAATAGTAACCACATAGGACTATAATTGATGATGTTTCAGAGAAAATCTGGTCTGATTTTGATAAATAGCAGTATGAAATCCTATTCTTTTATCACTGAGTTCATGTTTCGGAGAAAGTATGCAGGTCTTAATTTAATGAATAGTTATATTCTTATCTAAGTTGATAAAATTAAATAAAGGGAATAACTTAGTATAATTGTAGTGGTGATATTTCAGAGAAATTTGACAAGCCTGTCTTATAATCAAGAATAAGAATATCTATTATAACAAAATCTTGAATACTGTAAACACTCTTATCTAAATTTAAATTGTGATGCTTTTTTGTTGCAGCAAGTTATTTGATTTATTCCTGATCCCTTATCTAATACATTCATATTTGAAATATGATTTATTTTGGTCCTTATTTTTCTTTAATATTAATTAGTTTAAAAAGCAGTTTTGTATTATGTGCCCTTTTAAAATGTGTTCCAGACCAGTCATTCAGCCAGCATGCAGTTGAGACGTGCTCAGAAGCTGGTTTCAATTTCAAGCAGATCTTGGACTTTTGCCAAAACAAACATAGGCTTGGACTTTTTTCTGCATATGATTAATCTACTCATTTGCATATTTCATCATCAAGTTGCCATCATGTCATAGAGTATTTCAAGGTTTTTTTATCAGTTTTTATAGTAATTAATTTTGAAATTTGAAAAATTCTCATGTTTAAGGCTATTTTAAGGCCTAAAATTGACCGGTTTGATGATTTGTTTGGAGAATTTAAGTTGCAAATTTGGATTTATTTCGAACAGTTTTTTTTACCTCAAAAAGGGTTTAGTCTCATTTAAAATGTTGAAATTTGACATCTTTATTGGATTGTTTTGAAAAAATGGGCCTATCACTAAGGATTTTCTGTGATGAAATAACTCATTTTAAGTACCCTCTGCCCTTTTGTAAGCTAAAATGATATTTTCTACTGTTTTTATCTAGTAATTTTTAGCCAATTGAGGATAATTTTCACTATTTTTTTCAGTGTGTATTTTTCTCCCTAGCACTCCCTTTATACCATTACCAATACATTGCATTTCATATAAATGTAGTCTTAAATGTTTTGCTCAAGAGAGAATATGTGGAACTGAAGTTATAGATTTTTAATTGACTCATATTAAAGGGTACTTTAGAATGTTTAGTGCGATAGACTAACTATATTTTTTCACCCAAAACAATCTTATTCAAGAATTATTTCATATTAATATACACAGGTCCTTGTTATTATTGGAAATAATTACCGAATTATCAAAATACTAAATTGTCATGGCAACCACAATAGAGAATACAATTAAATGAAATATCATTGAATTGGATCGGAAAGTATCGAGATGGACGGATGCTGGCGAGTGTGGGATCTGTCGACCTTGATAGGTGGAATCGTAAATGAAAACAAAGTCAGTGAATTGTAAACTAATGTTATTATATGTCGGGATGATGGACTGAAACGCTGGCTTTTTATGCAGTGCTTCGGGGAAAATTAGAAAAATACAATAATTAAATTATTTTTGAATCCTTTACATGTATTTTTTATATTGTGCTTTTTTAAAATGGTAGATAGAGGGGTGCTGCTACATGTACTTGAAAATGGTTAAAATTTTGATATGAGGAAATTGAAAAAAGTGTTAATGAACATTACATTATTATGTATTATGTATGTTTTTATAGGAGTATGCAATAAGCTCAGTCTAGACTAGCTAGGGTAATGGAATGACATTTATAGCATGAAACTAAATTTTCATCAATGAAAAAAGTGTTATTTTGTGTCAAGAGTTTTTTTCCAAAATAACTTTAGTATTGAGTAAAAGTAATGTGAGCCTTGGTAAGAGACACTTTTCCACCCATTTTTACAATTTTCTTAATTAACATTTGTGTTTTTTCCCTTTCATTTTCAACCTAGATTTGGCTCATTGAAATGTTTCCTTTCTCCCAAGACACAAATCTAAACATTTGAGAGTTTTTATATTACATCAAATGTGACTGTCAGATGAGTCGACATTCTCTAAGAAATATCCCCCTCCTATTCCCTCCCCCACCCCAGGAATTTGCAAAAGAATAGATGCGTTTTTAATGTGATTATGATATAGCAAGTTGGCAGGTTAGATCATTTGTGTGCTTTCACAAGAGACCTGTATTATCTGCAGAGAGTGAGTAAAAAGATTTCTTGTAATTTGATTATTAGTGATGAAAAAATAATTGAATGGGATTTTTGAAGAACAGTCATAAAAAAATTAAAATAAGTCTTGATGTCCATTGGAAGTTTAAAATTAAATAGGTATTTTTAAGAAAACTGTGTCAGATAGTACATCTTTCGTCTTAAAGATTTCTTTATAAAGTGAGGTTTATTTTTTTCAACCAACTGGTAATTAAAAAATGTATTGAGGTCCACATTTCAAATTTGATTAGAACAAGAAATAGTAACTGAACTTTAGATCCCATCCGAATTTTTGAGTTAGGTTAAATTATAGGGTCAGAGTTGAGTTATTGTTAGTATTAGGTAGTGTAGTTAGAATTCGGGTTAGAGTTGTTTTTAGGCTCTGATCACATAGTAGTATATGGTATATGGTATTCGCCATACACTATTCGAATAATACCCACTTATGTGACTCTGTAGCATCAAATTCATGTGTTGATTGAATCGTTTTGCGTGCTTAAGTATATCCGAATAGTAAAGTTCTATGTGATCACAGCCTTAAATTAGTGTTAGGTGTTTTTTGGTTGAGATCAATTTTTCTCAAATCTTACAACTGTTGATGTCTTGCATCAGAATAGATTTTTACTCTTTTTATTGCAAATAATGGTTTAACAACAACAATTTATATTATTTAAAATTCTATGTCCATTGATTTTATAAAAATGATACACAACCTAACACTAAATATTGACTGAATTGATCAGCTCAACTCAAGTAGCTAATGGTTTTATGTACAGAGTTATCGTAACAGGATAACACACTAGTCGTTTTAACGAACCCATTGACACCTGTGAATCTGATGCACAGTCTCCGTGAGGAAATCAAATTCATATTTCTCAAATCATATTCTTATGAATTATGGAATGTTCCATTTCGCAGGGGAGATGGCTAATTATATTGCTGGTATGGTCACTTTTGGTGTATTGTTGTATTAATTAGTTTAATTGTCTTAAATGATATTGATTGTGATACTAATTAGCAAATAACATGTGTTGATTTAGATTCAACTCGTCAAATATTCCACAGTTCTGAATCCACAGCTTGCAACAGCTCCCCGACTAAAGTTGACGAGTCATAAAAATCACCGGTATACCGACTGATCAGTCTGGCTCCGTTTTAGAGCGAGTCATACCGTCTGAATTGCTGCGGCTGATCGCCGCTGGAATATGTAGCGGTCTGCATTCCTGTGTAATGTGATGATTAGCACTATGGTGTTTGTGTGTGTGATGGAGTACACAGGATGTGCCATAGCATTTTGTGATGGTTTTTTAAGCTATGGTTTGTGCTATGTCCAGCGAGTTTTAACATGTATTTTTGGTCACAAATTTAAATTCATTGAAATGGATTCTTTCTCGGAATTGTTATGACTCGTGATGAGGATGATTGCTTGTTGTTTTTATGTGGAAATTGATTGATAAAAGGAGGTTGCCCATGAGGGAGTTGCGGCACTTTTTAAGTTTTTATCAGTATTCGGTGAGCTTATTTATGGTGTCTATATCACTCGGTACTTGTCCTTTTATTAGAGGACTTGGATGATATGAACATATTGTTGATTTTTGTTTCGAATGCAGGGCTAGAAATTCGTTCATTGCTGCGAGAATCTTATTAGATTCTCGCAAATCTACTGGGGGAGAATCTTTGCAAGAATCTTTGGATTTTTTACATTCATACACAAAGTGTTTGCCTCTTTTTACGAGAATCTATTTGGATTCCTGCAAAATCCTTTCAGGGAGAATCTCTGCGAGAATGGATTCTCGGATTCTCGACGAATTTCTAGGCCTGGAATGGTTCATCACTGTATTTATTTTTGAAACTGATCTGTTTTTCAGTGTATTTCCTGCTAGGTAGGAATTTGTTATTTTTAGGTATGGAGTCTTTTGTATGAAGAATTCTGTGTTTTGAAATTTGATAGGTTGTGAATGTATTTTGAGGATTCTATAGTTTTACTGCCCTCTGACTTTGTTATTTATTGTCTTTTCTGTGAGTAAAATTCTGCATTTTAAAAATTTGCAGGTTGTGTATTAGGAGGAACCTATATTTACTGCCATGGGACTTCGTTATTGTTTAGATTTATGAAGTTTCAATCAGTAAAATTGTGTGTTTTAAATTTGACAGGTTGTGTATTTTGAGGGTTTAATATCTACAAGCATTACTTTGTTATTGTTGTGTTATATGAAATCTTTTTGTGACATAAAATTCTTTATTTTGAAAATGAGTATGGTTGAACATTTTGAAGCTTCTAAATTGCAGGCGTTTGTTTTTAATCAAGTTTTTGTTTGCATTCTGCTTCTTTGCGTGCCACCATGCCTTCACTTTATTTTCCTATCACTGTTATGAGCAGGTTGATTTAATGAAGCCTGTTTAAAAAAAGAACATTGACATCCTCCATACAAACCACTAATGATGCCACTCATTCCTTCCACTTAACAGTTACACAAATTTGCATAACAATATCACAAATCCAATTACTATGGGTTAACTGTATAAAATTAAACTCCCTCGTTAGTATTCCAGAAACTAAAGTAATTAATGTTAATTAACTGCCATGTTTGTTATGTAGGTTTAATAAAAATTAAAATTCTTGAAATTTAAATGTCAGGGTGGATGTCAAACTGGTAACAGCCTGCTAGTCCGAAGGTTTGCTAGTCTGAAAATGAAACAAGGTTCGCCAGTCCGAAAGCGTATTTTCCTATACCCGAGGGTTTGCTAGTCTGAATTTGAAAAAAGGTCCATCAGTCCGAAAATAGGGTCCGCTAGTCCGAAATTGAAAAAAGTTCGCTAACTCGGAAAATGAAATAAGGTCCACTAGTCCAAAATTTAAAAAGGTCCGCTAATCCTAAAGTTTGCAAGTCCGAAAATGAAAAAGGGTTCGCTAGTCCGAAAATGAAATAAGGTTCCCTAGTCCGAAAATGAAAACGGGTTCGCTAGTCCAAAAATGGAATAAGGTTTGCTAGTCCGAAATGAAATAAGGTTTACTGGTCCGAAAATGAAAAGGGTTCGCTAGTCCGAAAATGAAATAAGGTTCGCTACATGTCCGAAAATGAAAAAAATATTGATTTTTAGGTGAACTGTAGGCAATTAAAGTGTGTACTTTTGTGAAATTAAATTGATTAATGAGTAAAATTTACAATTCAAATTAAGGATCGCTTCTTTTTATTCTGTTTTATTTTATACAATAACTAATTGATTAGAACATTTTGCTGACAAACATTTTATTCTAATTGGAAATGCATTGGAGCTTGAAAATAAATGTTATAAAATAATGTGCTCATGATCGTTAAAACCATGTGCTCATTAGCATTGAAACTATGTGTTTGTTTTCATTAAAAGAAATTAATTTCCTGAGTTGTAATATCTTAATGCAGTCTCCAATTATCATTATTTTTGGAAGACTAAGTAGTCATTAAATGCAATTTCTGAAGCTTGTAGTTACGACAAGCTTGCAAGAAATTTAAAATTCATTTTGTAAACAGAGTAAAGGAAGCTTAGTGCGATTGGTTTAATTTTTGTCAAACCTCCTCATAGTGCTCTTTTATGTGGATAGAATACACCTTTTATGCCCTTTAATAAGCAGTTATTTTCAAAAATATATTAATTGTTATGAAAATCTATCAAAAAATAAGAAAAAAATGTATCTTGCCATAGGTAAAAGTGCTTTATTTCTGAAATTTCAAAATTCATTACTAAAAACAGCTATGAAGTAATTAAAATTGCATGAACATCATGTTATAAAAGTCTATCCAAAAGTAAATAAATGCTCCACTCTAAAACATATCCCAAAATGCCTTTTAGTTGAAGTACTCTGGTATAACAAATCACAAAATTCAAAATTCATTACTTTATTTAAAAAGATGAAGAACTTAAAACAACAATATGACAAATAGTAGCAATATCAAGTCATAAAAATCTATCAAAATGAGAAGGGGAATATCTCCAAAACATATCTCAATATTGCCTTAAATGACTCAATTATGAAATCAGCGTGATTAATTTCACAGTAATATCATTTATTATCAGTGTTCATCAAGCTTACTAGGATTTTGTTTTCATCATCGTCTTCAATTTTTGCCTGCAATATCAAAAGTAATCAAGTTAAGTGTGTGTAAACTAATCAATCAAACCTTTGGAATTGTCTGGGCCACCAACAATTAAAATATATGTTTCTTGGAAAAAAAAAGTTTGTGAGTGTGGTTCATGATAACTTTTTTCTGTAATGAAAAATTGATAAAATGATTCTTTGTTATTTTATAATAAAAAGAAATATTTTGTTTCGACAGGTTTCGACTGATAGCTCATGAAGAAAGCTTATTTTTGAGAGATTAAGGTGACAAAAAGAGAAGCAATGTATTTCGGTGGACACCTGAGTACCTAGAAAACCTTGGAATCGGCCCAAGTAAAATTGATCAATGACATCAAACTCAGACTTTGTAATAACATTGTTTTACTGTATTTTCTATTCACTCATTTTTTGTATCTGAACCAATTAAAAAAATTAAATAAACATCATTTGAGATACAGTTGAAGAAACATATCATTTAAAGTTGATGGCCAGAGTACTAGTATATATTATTTCTTTAAACACAACTGACAGATGCGACATAGATTCTTTAAAAATTAATCAATATATGAGACTGTTAGATATCATTTTAATTTGTAACTTTGTTAGGGACTCGCAAGAAATGTTGTGTTGTATGAAATGTCAAATTCAAAGAAGCGGTAGTTTGTGTGATGTGTCAAAAATCTCATCTTTTTCACGAAAAAACATTGTTTTAGATTGCAGAATTGAAAAGAAAATTATATTTTGTCAAATTACGACTTTTGCATAAAATTTCATGTATAACACAAAATGCCTTTACGACGCATTCGAGGTACAGCCACACTTTTGCTTTTGGAGCTTCATGACAAGTGCAGTGTTTGAAATTCTTATCATTTTATTTATTTTTCTTCATATGTTATCACATATATATCTTGAGTTCAATATATAATTTGTGTAAATCAAAACAGGACCACAATCAAAACTGAAATGCTTTTCAACCATTAAGCAAGTAAACAAAACTATCCAGATGTCCTTTATTCCCTATTCCACCCAGCTTGTCTCCTCGCTATGTTTTCTCAATGTATACACCTCTCGTTTAATCCCAAGAGCTACGACAGAACAGAAATTCAAAACCTATGCATAAATAAATTATCAATCCAGGAGCTATGTCATATCAGACAGTTCGTGCTCATGCATGAGCTTCCCACTATTTAAATCACTAAGCAATTTTTTTCTCTTGATTTCTCCCATTTCTCAGTCAGGACTTATTATCGTTCAGAGCGAAATATATAGCTGTAACTGCCTCGGGAGTTAGGTTTTATCAAGCCAGTCAGAGGTATTAAAAGTTGAGAGATTGTGGGCAAATTTGGCACATAGTTTTATTAATTTTGTCACTGTGCTCTTATCCTATGTCATTTGATATGTTTTCAGTACCTAATATTGTATGATATGATCAGTAAGCAAGAACGCTATGTGTTAAACCCTGGGGGTGACTACTTTGATCTGGCTTGGGCGTATGGGTCTGCAAATGAAATATTACAAGATGACCTATTTTGATATTTATCTAATTTGAGCAAATATTATCGTTAGTTATATTAGTTCATGAGTTTCAAAACTTGCTAAAACAAGAATTATAAAATGAATTTTGCAAATTTGCTTTCTTGACACTGATAAAGTACAGAGATATTATATTTCAAAGTATGATACCATTACCAAACAAGATAAAAATGAAATGTCTATATCAAGAAACACTTGTTTAAAATTGAGTGCCTTCCCCTGTCAAGCAGCAAGATGTGTGCTAGGCTTCATTAAAGGATTCTTAAGTTTTAAGAGGGTTTGAAATTTCATTCCATTCCATAAAGTGACTTATCACCTTAGAAGTTAAAATTTTGTCTGTCTCAAAAGTGAGTCTGATATTGATATTTCAAAAGTGAAACTCAAAACTTGGTTGAAGACTTACACAAGTTGTAATGTTTTTTTCAACATTTGTATTATTTGAAAACATTGAAACAAGGGAGCGGAAATAAAATGAGACTGGATCCAGAGAGAGGTGGGTGAGCATGGGAGTGTACTCCCCATGCCTATGTTGAGCCTCTAAAATGATACTGAAAGTACTTGGCCTTTTAAGACTTTCTTTTTTGCAACCATTGTTTTTGGGTTTACCTGTAAATTTCTAAGTTTGAATATTCTGAAGTTCAATGTATAGAAAGAGAAAAACTTAAAGTAAATTAAATAAGTGTAAATTGGTAACCCTGTGAATTTTGTGATTCAAAGAAATTGTAGAACTTTTTGAAGTTATATCAATTTAAATCACTGTAGGGGAGGGTTCTAAATAATATAGAATTATACGTTCAGAAAAAAAAAATGTTTTTACCAATTTTACCCAGAAATTAACAATCAATCATTTCAACTATCCTCTAGGCTGTAACTTTTTCAAACTCCATACCCTCACTTTTAACAAAATTTTCTAAAAGCAAAGATAAATAAGCTTGCCTGATATTGTTTTTCTTTCATATTCATCAAATCCTTCTCTGATCATACATGTAAGCTTAGCCCCAAGAAAAAATCAAACGTTGCGCAAATGCTCAAATTTACACATAAGGCGCGTTCCCACTGACTCTCGGTTAACGCCAAATTCGCTAATCTCTAGTTTCTCGGCTAAGCAAATCATTTATTTAGCCTCTAGTCTAAAAGTGAATTTTAACCGTAAGATTCTCTAGCGGTTATCTTTCGGTTAAGCTGATCTTGCTTAGCCGAGAGTAAAAACGCCGTGAAGATGCGACCTTTTATTTTAACCGAGAGTTAATGATGTGACCTTCGGCGATATCGGTGATCCGCTATATTGCAGTTTTGCACTGTATATCTGTGGCGAATATAAATGAAGCCGTAGCATTTCTCCCTGGGCCTGGTATATGTAGAAATCGAGTACAATTCTAGTAGGCTACAAGATTGGAATGTGCACATTTGGAATATCATTCGTGTACACTTTTAGTACAATTCTACTAGTACAAATTGTTTGTACTTTTTGTATTGTACTTAAACTGCCCTATCTGACTTGAACTGTCTAATATGAACTTGCACAGATCGGTCTTCTTGTGCGAAGCTTCGCCATCTTTGTTTACGTTTTCTGATTTCGTATGTCATGTATGTGTGCGCTTTGACAATTATTTTATGGGTCACGGGACACTTCAGGTAAGATTTAGACTTAAGGTTAGCGAAAGTTCTTTGACCTCTCTTGCTAGACTAGAATCTAAATTCACAGTGAGGACAGACACTCTGGCTTAGCGCTTGGTTTAACTTTAGCCGTGAGTCTTCTAAACCAAGCAAAAACCTTCGTGAAAACACACCTATACACACACTGTTCTAATAAGACCAATGCAATATCTCACGACAAGCGAAAATGAAATTAAAACACAGCAGATGGCAGATCGGATCTAAAACCACTGTTGGATTTTCCAAGTGCCCACCCAGGGCCACTGTAGATAATTATCTGCTCATATTATGGTTAAAAACGTTGGGTGTAGAGTTTAATGCCAAAAAGTGCGGAATTTTGCTTTCATAGTGTTACACTTCTATACTTCTTTGCAAAAGTACTTCAAAAGTAAAATTCATTTGATATTTTTCTAAAATTGATTTCAATAAATTATTTGTTATGTTTAGTTTAAATATTGTCATTATATTTTTAGAAATGTAAATTTTTAACATTTTGACCTGTAGTCTGCTCATGAAGTTTGCACATGCTTTTCAGATAGAAAAGGTTAATATTTTGCACACCAAAACCTGAGCATACATACAAGTAGCAAATCCAATGGGAGCTTAATTTGCATAACAATACCATGGTTTCAGGCAAGGCAGATGAAAGGCTGGGATAGAGATGGAATGATAGAAAAAATGTGAAATAAGCCAGTAATGTTGAAC
>JXSR01S017080.1:68521-81356 GCA_000969725.1 Ophiothrix spiculata
GATCACTCTATTATCATTATTGGTTTATTTGACGCAACTGTGAATGGGTTATTCTAATAATTAACTGCACTCCATTATGGGTAGAAAAATCACCCAAATTAAGTGAGTTTGATGCTTTTTGAAAAATGAATGAGAAAGTGAAGTTACATTAATTTGGTGTTTTTGCTGATATTTGAAAAAAAATGCTGCCTTCCCTATTTTTTCTTCGTTATGCCAAGCTGACAATATGTGTAAGCCAGGATATTGTTAGACAGGCATATACCTCAGCCTTTGACTTAGCTTCAATTTGTCTTATTACTAGATGGGGGAGGGAGATTTTTTCTTGTAACATTGCAATTTTATTGTTGTAGATCATTTTTGATATTGCCTATTATAATCATCTTGTCTTGCATGGTTAGAATCGGGCTCGTCTCGCATGGTTTAGAATCTTAAGAATGATCATTATTGTGACATTTAACCAATTAATGATCCCGGTATTTTGTTGATTAAAAAACAGATAAACATTAGTTTATGATCACTGATCTGAATCCACTTATTTCATTTTTAATCATATTTAACGATGATGCTTTTAGTGTAGTGCAAAAGTAACAGATAATTAAACCAATAATATAAGGGCTTTTATATATTGCCATTTCATTTAGGTTTAAATCAAATGCTGTAAACATGCATATCTAAATTTGCAGGTTGGTATTTTGTGAGTATTTTGCCAACATGCAGTATTCCAGGGATTTCAAGTTGATTTTGTGATTTACAAGTTCTTTATTCACAAGTTGGAATTAGAAAACTGAAATGTTTACTCTTTATCATAGGTCAATGTCTAAAATGTCTTTGTTGACTTTTTGCAGCTAAGGTTATTTATTGCAAATTGTTACAAGCAATTTTTCAACTAAAATTTTCTGCATGCATGTAGACAATTTACAATAAATTGAATAACTTGTTATACTATCAGCTCGTAATCAAGAAGGAACCGTCTCATTTTGGTGAGTTGACATTTCATTTTTCATTTAAATAACCATCGTCTGGAAGTAATTTACCAAAAATAAATCATATTGCTTTAAAATTGACTAATCGTATGATAAGATCCTAACATCTTGGATAAGGCCTATACTGTTTTTCAACCAGTGTTGCTTAGTGTATTTGTGGAATTTTTACCAGCATGTCCAGGAGGGTGTTGCTGGATGCTGGATTAATTGTCCCTTTCCCTTCCTATTAAAGCAAAGACAGATACCATCAAATTCTGCGAGTTTGTTTAGCAATTTCAAGGAGTTTAAGCATCTTAGCACCTTACAGAAGAAACAAATCTTGGTGAATTTTATTACAAAAACAAAAAATGAATTTCATCTTTTGTAGCACTTGTCATTTGTTTACATTATGCATGGACAGTTAGCATCTCATTCTGTACAGCTAAATATTGGACTATTTTGACCGTAAATCTATAAATATTAGGGCTACTTCCAGGATAATTTACAGTATCCTATCATAAAAATTTATAGCATTGGAGCTTTGGGAGAGGATAGACAGATTGATTCAGTATGGTGGACAAAATGAAGCGTGCAAATCTGATGTTGATTGCAGAGATCTGGTAATGGTTGGTACTTATTTATATCTGCGGAATGAAGAACGACAATTTGAGGCTATCATACAAGGTGGTTGCCAGCATTTCAGATCAAGATGTATTATATTTTCATTGAAAATCAAAGATTACAATTTACATCAAAGTATATTTATGTCATCATGGTCTTAGAATTAAAGTATGCAAAAATGAAGCATGATGTTGATGTTGTGTGCACCCTGGGTTTAACCATAAAATGCCGTTCCTGGCTACACAGGTTGACTAATATGCAGAGAAAATCCCTTCCCTCCCTCATCTTTTGATGGTTTCTACAGGTCCTCATCCACTTGAGGCACAAAGAAAAGAAAGTTGTCATGAACCAAGAAAAGGATAAAAAATGACTTTAAATGGAGAGAAAACAACACAGCTATGACTAATGCACTTATGATACTATGTAATGATGTCACTACTGTTGTACCAATAACCAAATTAGTTCAAAAATGTGAGCTTCTGAAATGAAGATAATTCACAAAATGTAAACACCCATCTCTTCTGTAGAATATTTGTTTTCAAATTGATTTGCATTCCTCTGCATCATGAGTCACATGCTAAGATTCTCAGTTGGAAGATCCTTGAAGATGCTCATCATCTTCGAAACCAAAAGTATTAAACTGGAATAATAGCTAAGGTCTACCTATGATTTCTATCGAAACATTTTTGGAGACAAAAATGACTTACAGAATTGAAAGAAGTTGAGACCCAGAGGGGCGTATTTGTCTAGCTTGTGCCCTGGGATTCAGGTTACAAATTGATCTGGCGGGTGCCTGCCACGTGCCTAGTTGTCAATGGAATTCACTGCATTTGATACTTGTGGATTGATGGTGTGATCTTGGATCTGATTACCAGCTGCTCCAAGTATTTATCTTCTTTGCATATCCTAAAGAACGATGTTTTTTCCAAAGCAAAATTTCACTTTGTAGAAAGCATTTAGCAAGCAAAAGTTGCTAAATATAAGTTTTCAAAAAGAATTGTTGTTTTTAAAATTATATGTTGCAACTCATCATTGAGTTGGGTTTTTTTAAGCGTTGGCAACTACCTGCTATATCAAGGGATTGGGTCATAGGTCAGACAACCAGGGTGCCATTTTCAATTCAGTTGTTTTGAGTGTCAGATTGATGAGGGCAAATGATGAAAAGATGACTAGATAACACAAGTAGACTAGGTCTTAAAGCTTTATATCCATCTATGCATACTCACAGTGATTTGTACATTGGGCTTGATGCTCTTGAAATAAACTTTTATACAAAATCATACCACTGTGGTGTATTTTATCTGAAAAGTAATCATCAAATTTGACAGTCTGGTTAAAATATGACTGCAAATTTATTGTTTCATCTTTTATGTCATTGGAAGTGGAAAAAGATTGTTATCAAATTGATATTATTGTCCGGAACAGCAAACCAGCCTGCAATGTAGGCCTACATTTCTATCCTAGATTCGAGGTTTGTTTACACTCTTACCAAGCTTACCAAGGAGACCTGAAAACACTTGAATGAGATCATTTTGCTTGATACCTTCACTGCCCTTCAACCATATTTTAAATAGTTCAGACTGAGACAAGGTAAAGTTACTGTCTCTAAGCTATTTCGGGACCCTGGTGGCTGGTTTGATACTACTTGGTTTAGAAACCATCAGTGGGTCAGTCTCAATAACATCGTTTAGATAAATACTGGCATTGTAAACATATTCTGACCAGTGCGCATCACTAATCTGTATTTTAAAGGGGAACTGAACACATTCAACAGGAACCCGAAATTTCTCAACAAATGAGGACAAATGAGGAAAAATGGAAAGAAATTCCGAGTCACTATTGCTAAAATATCTTGATATACTAAATGACATGGTAGTTTTCTTTGCACCAATAAATAAAGGTATTATTTCATGCTGTTGATGGTTGTTAATGACTATTAAAAAGAACAATTTGTAAAGAAATAATGATATTTGCTTCTGATCTCCTCTTCCTAAAGTTGTTAGTCTCAAAGCAATTATTTTGAGCATATTATTTTACTCTAAAATTAAGACATTTGTTTCTTGGGTTCATTAGCCACATGAATGGCTACGCACCAGTGTATGTCCACCAAAAGTGTAGCAAAAGGGTCCCATGTAAGCCATTAGAGGGTATGTGTTTTATGCCATTTAGGGGTGGATTTTGCTTTTTTGAAATATAACATTTAGGATCCTTTTTTAGAAGGCTATTATGCAGGTTGACCAGTAGACTCTTATGTGATAAATGATCTTCCCCTTCCTGGATTTGATATTGTTGGAAAATGCTGAAGACAAATATGTCAACATTGGGCAATGTTTCTTTAACATTTTGAAAAGTTTCATCATAGCAGTAGCTGTAGAAACATGTGTTAATCCATGGTCCAAAATGGTCCTTTTAGTTCAAGTTCAAGTGTAAACAGTAAAAGTGCATGTTATTATTTTGGTCTAGAAAGATCAGAATGACCATTGCATCTGATCTCAAATGAACATGGACCTGAGACACCTCCAGCAAACCTAATGGCCTCTAAGATATTTCATGGAAGTCTGTGTATTTGGGAAGATGGGAGCTTTCAGAATTGTTTTTTCTAGTGTTCAGAAAGAAAAGGGGGATGATAAGTATCTCATCACTGAAGATCAATGCCCATGGAGAGTTTGGGATGAGTTTTTTTTTTCACAATCCAGGATGTGGTCTCAGATGGCCACTTCTTGACATTTAGAGAGTAAATATTTGTACCTTGAGGTCCAACCAGATTGACTGTGTGGTGAAGGAGGTGCAGTGGTCAAGTATTCATAGCTATATTACAGCATCACAGTCTGGACAAATCTCTGTGAAATTGTTAATTTGACCATGCAGTGCAAATAAAGGCTGCACTTTCATTTGTACTTTTACATTAAAAATGTTCAGAGCTACTGCTTGTAATAATGTGATTGCTACCCACCCCTTCCCATTTCATCAGAATAAACATCATCTAATCACATAACAAGCAGGGGGGAAAGTAAAGTATAGGTCAACACAAGATTCACAGAATGATACTTGTAAACCTCACTATTAGCTATTAACTTATTGCGGTATTTCAGTCGGGGAATTGATAAGCCATCCCTACACTGAATTGATAAGTATTTCTCAAAATTTCATCAAGGGTCCTCTAGTTAATAGTGATAACGTAGGTGTGTATTTAAAGTCATTGAAAGTATGAATTTTGAAAAGAATTTCTGAAAAATGACACCTACAACTTAAACCTCACTATAATCTATTAACCTTTTACAGTAAATTACGTCAATGGAATTGATAAGCCATCCACACTAAACACTTCTTGGAATTTTATCTCTAGGTCCCTAAGTTAATATATTGATAAATTGTGTGTATGCATGTGTTAAATATCATTATAGTGCAGCATTCAAAGGGTTAACTATAATTTCAAAGCAACTTTTCCGAAAAAAGTAGTGTAATGTGTTCAGAGTAATAATTACATAAATGAGTGTATGACTTGCCCTATTTAGCAAGACCCATAGAAACGCTTTATTCATATACTTCCAAAATCCCTACACAATTTTCCCTTGAAAAATTCTAAGAAAGTTGATCTTGTTTTTCCCATCAGTGTTATGTTTTGTAATTGAGAAATTTGAGTAAAATAGGGGATAGGCTCTCAAAATAGTGTATCCTCCCTGCTACTCCATCAACAATGACTGGTGGCAGGCCCGTAGCCTGCGTTTTTCTTGGAGGATGCGGACGCAATTGCGGAACCACAAAAGTGAACCGAAATTGGATGTTGCCCCTTTATCCTTCAGAAAAAGACAATTTTTGGTCACTTTGCAGTAAAAAGTAAATCTTTTGGGTCAATTCTGTCCATTTGTGGGGTTGCATCACACACCCGGTACCTCAGCCTTGACTGCTGGTGATCTGTATTAGTCAGACTATAGCATTATTCAAAAAGATCAAAAATCCATTGTTGGTATGTGTAATTCGCAGATTTAATAACATGAAAAAATATGTTTTTTAAAATTTGTATTGATAGAGTATGACTTGCCTTTAAAGACGCTTCATTACAAGTATAAAACACTTCAAGGTCTCCGCACAAATCCCCAATGTATAATTCTTAGAGAGTGGAATTTGGTTACTGTGCGCTCATTACCTGTATTTGATACGATGATCAATATTTGATGTTCTTGAAAGCCAACTTCAGGTTGCTAGAAAATCTCTTGCTAGTCAAGTGCATTTACGTACAAATTCTTCAGGGGTAAATTCTCAGAATGATATTATCCATATTCATATTCTTATAGTGTTGGTTACTGCTTGGAACTGACCTTATTAGTTTAACACCTACATGTGATGCGCAGAAAAAAGTGGGATGGATGATAAGTGATGTTTAGTTCAGAATGTCCCATTGGGTTTGCTTGGGCTGTCAAGATTTTTGTGGAGGGAAGTTCTGGTCCTTATGGGCCACTATTTTTGACCAGGTTTGTGATCAAAAGTGGATCTTTTCATTTTCAACATAAATATCATCTATCTCTGATTACATCTTCTAAGGTTTGAACCAATTGAACTGAATACTGTATGTGCAAATGCAGATTTGCAGCAGATTCTTAGAATACTACTTTACTTCTTAAGACCTGTCCTATTCTAGCATCTTTTACAATTTTCAAAAGATTCTATTGAATCATTAATCTGTAGTTCGTCTCTCTTTTGACGACATGTGATGGCTCATCCCAAAAGAGGGGACTTTGCAAATGATATCAATTTTTATTTTATCTTTTTATCTGTTACAGCATTTCCTAAGCATTAAAATGACACCTTGTTGAAATTGATCAAGGCGATCAAATTTTACAACAGAAAATTTGCTGAAAATGTGTATGAATTTTTTTTTCAGTCTTTTTTCACCAGTTTCATGAAAAGTGTTCTGTTGCAAAATCCCCCTTTTCGGGTTGAGCCATCGCATATACTATTACTATATTAAGCTCCCTTACTTTGGGGTCGAGCACTTTACCATTTGTATGGTTTCAACTTAACTTTTTATTATTACTACTTTTTATATAAAGTTTAAAATCAGACTCCAGTTCATAATGTAATTGGTAAAAATTGAAGAAAATCAGTTATAATGACATACATCTGATTACAGGATGTACACCTGTGTCCATAGGAAAGGATTGTTAATGAATTACAAACTTGATCAGAAATTAAACCAGACATCAAAATGCCCTGAATGGGAGAAATATTTCAGGGGTAGGGGTACACTCACAAAATTATGTCTGGTGGTTGCAAGCATCTCATTGTATTTAATGATAGGGTATTTTGTAGAGGGGAAGTTATTGCCCCAATATTTTCCATGGCTTGGGATGTTTTCCCCCAGTGGAACCACAACAAATTTAAGTAGCTTTTTAAAATTTTACAGCAAATAATTCTGGCAGTCTCTCCCACCCCCTGTATTATGATCTCTCCTTATCTCCAATACAAAATGTTAATTGTATTCTGTCTGAATTTTTGACATTGACATTGCATCACCAAAACTTTGAAATATTTTAAGATTTCTTAATAGAGTAATAGACTTGTTTTAGAATATAATAGACTTATATTGCACAATTATATAATAATATGTGATGTGCGCGTGTGTTGCATCATGAGGTACAGGTTGCAAATATGGAGAAAATAGGGAAATTAATCTTTCAAATTATAAAGAGAATGATATGAATATTTTTGTTACTATTCATCATAACTACAGAACCCAAACATCAGTCTTCACAAGCAGGGTATCATTTTGAAAGCTTATATAGTTCCCTTTCAAATGACTTGAAAATCTGAATTTTGTTAAAGGTAGACAACTTGTACCTTTCGATGTAACATGTCACATATACCGTTGCCCAAAGACCATCATGGAGTGACACCCCCTGTTATCTCAGAATGGCAGGAAAATTGTAAGGTTCATGTTGCCTCACCTACCATACAATCCTGTTGAATATTTATAGAACATGTCTAATTGGTTCAGTAACCAATCTACAGGCAGTTAAGACGCAATCTTCAGGGCAGGCGGGTTTTAAGCTCGATCTCGCTTCATCTCGTCCGCTTTTGATGCCAAATTTGGCGGTAGTAGGGCTATTTTCTAAAACCACTCTAACTCATCTTGTAGTCATCACTCAATTGTTAGCAATTATTAGACAGCCTTTAACAGCCAATATTTGAAATCTGACACCGTATTACATGATTTCAAAGATTATCACACCAGATCGCGTCTTAATTCTATCAATATATCCGAAATCTGCAGGTGATGATATCGAGTTAAATGAAATGTTACTGCCAAAAAGTGGGTTGAATTACACTGGAAACTTTTGTGTCCTGATAGCCCAAGAGGTACAGGACAGGGAAGGATTTGTTTTGTCTTGAAGACCGTTTTGTTTGTAAAACATGCTTGATTTATGAGGAGTGATTGCGTTGATTGGGACAGTCAATAAAACTGGAGAAAAGAAAAACTACCCAGTCATTTCTATGGGTATAATTTTTTGAGAAAACATATCATTTATGGTCATCCGTTTATGCTGCAGTAGGACTTCAAAATTAATTGATAGTTTGAAGCCTGAAGAGATTTTAGCATGAAATATTGCATAGTGAACAAATGTGCTATATCTTCCTTCTGATTGATCTTTCTTGTAAGTTCTAACCGATTGTACAAATCCGTGAGCGGACCTGAATTGGACACTTTAATGCTTCAGTACCATCATTGGAGACATTACAGGTAGGTTAAAATGCATATAGCTCTACAAGGTGTCCTGAGGTCCAATGACCAGGTTTAGGGCAATCAGACCCCTAAAATTTGGATTTTTGTCTACCCAAAGGGTCCAAAATTAGACCCAAATTGACCATTTTGTTAATGAAATCCTATTATTTGGACTGGTTCTTGCATAAAGCAACGTTGTATGCTTTATTTCAAATCTCAGTGCTACCCCTGGTTCATTCCTTCACTTGCCAGCAGCACTCAAATATTTGCACAGCTCTGAATATTCCATGAGAGGCAGAAGACTTTTCAAGATCTGGTCAAACATTATGTGAACTAACAAACAGACATAGCTAAAAGCAAAAGTATTTTCACTCTTAAATTTCTTACAGATAAATTCCAAACACACCAGCTAAGCACAAAGTGATTTTATCTGAAGACAGGTATAGGTAAGTTTAAAATATTATAGGAATATTTGGTAAAAAAAAGATAATCTGCATATTTTTGTTCCATTGATGTATTTGTTGGTGATCAAATTGGGTCCCTATACCATATCAAAATGTTGTTACAAAGTATATAACAAGGTATCAGTATTTATGGTGGTTCTTCTATGAGTAAAGAATATCTGATGTACTTAACTAAATGGCAAATGCAGAAACCTTAAATATGTAAAGTGTGCTTATCAAATACACCTTGTATTGCCTTGTATACTCAACAAAGAAACATCAATAGCTGTTTTTGTTTTAAGGAAAGAAAATTCCATTTTATAAATTGTTAATCACTTCAAGCAAAATACCAAGTTGTGTATGTAACACAATTGTTATCACATCCTCCACGGTATACAAAGTAATCATCCTAATCCTCCTAATCAGTTACCAAGGCCTCTGCATCCTGAAATGATCCGAGATATCAAAATCCTCGATGTTCCCAATGGAATTCACCATGTGCTCATCTATGACAGGTGATCTCTGATGCGATACAAATCTCATTACTTCCTACAGATGAAAGATGGGATGCGATGAAGTCCGGCCATGTTAGAGTTGATCACAGCCCATCTTTCAATAATCTTTTTGAAGTAATCAATGAGATTTGTTAGAGTCCAGTGTTAGAGGTTTATACCTTAAGTTCATCAGTGACAGGTGATCTCTGATGCAACACAAGATCTTGTTACTTTTATAAGATGAAAGATGGTCCGTGTTACAGGCTTTCTATTAGTGGTGATCTATTAGCTACGACTTAACACATTTAGTAACACTTATCTCAACTGACAAGCAGAAATTCCCACTTTTTGTGTCACTTTGGTTTTTCTAATCATTCAAAAGGGGGTCATAGTTGTATCTTGTCCCAAGGGGATGGTCGGGATGGGTCTATAACACCTTGCAGAGCCAGAACCGCCTGTGTCACACTAGATTAAAAGATCCGGCAATTTTTCCCCTTCGAGCAATTTCTGTCTTAATGCCATTGGGTGATGCAAATATGTTGATTCGACCATAACTGGAAGGTGGCAAGAAATCATATCACAGGAGTTGGCAAACTAAGGTGCGTATCGGGGGTTGGGGTACCACTACAAGATGCGAGTTTGTATTGGTACTTGATAAAAATCCCAATAAATTCTACTGTTAAGTCCCAGTGATTTGATTCATTAAATTGTTTCTCTTATTTAACAAACTTTTTTCAAGGAGTAAATTTGATATTAGAGATGTTTATTTTAAATTAAACATAGTTCCTCTTCTTGAACTTTTTGTATTTTCATAGATATGACATAATTTGGGTAAGGATTCATGAGAGTGAATGTCTTATATGCGGACAAATGTTTGCAGATTTATCATGTAACAATCCACAAACTTAACTTACAGTTCCAGTAAAGTATTATTATGAAGTGATGCAAAAGACTCTAGAAGTACCTCTCCTTCTTTACAGGTTTCAAATGGGTTCCCAAATAGCGCTAGTTTTTATACAATCATAGTATTAATTGCCTCTAGGGGGTATAACCATTCACTTAAGATGTCACCCACCAATGTTTCAGGGCTATTGATGTGAGATAAAGATTTCTACCAGGATGCGTATACTTGATCTCGTTAGCATAAAACCAATTACTGTGTTCATGTGTGTCGTTTCGATTCTTATCAAATATACTGACAGTGCTTCCTGTAGTCAAGTTGAGTGGAAAAAGGATTAAGGCGTTTATTTCAATCTTATAATGACTTAAAATCATCATTTTTTTCATAAAGTGAGTGGTTTTTGTTGATGATTTGTAAGCTAGCAATGTTATGTTAAGTCAACTGATGCAATGGATGGTGATTGATGTTTAATGGAGATCTGTAATTGAAGATTATTTTTGAAACCGGTATCAGATGTGTGTACTGGTTATCATGGCATTACATGAAGAAATAAATATGTATCAAGATTTTACTTAGCACTGGTTTCAAAAGACACCTCAAGATTTTAGACCTCAGCATTACCTCTGTGGAAAGACTTGGTTATGTTTGTGCATATTATTTCTTGTTTTTTTCTATCTCAAGTTTTCAGCTCAAGTATATACCTTTACTCATTAAATAGCATCGTTAGTTAATAGTGGTTAAAGTTTTGCGAATAAAATAAAAATGTCACTGTACAAATGACAGACGCTTGATCAAAATAAATCCTCAACGTTTTCTTGTTTTTAGTGACTCTCCAGCTAATACAGCTGTGATTAGCTAGTCATTGGTGTGTTAAATTGATTGATACCGACCTGATTAGCACTGACACTGACTTTGTGGTTGTGGGCACTCCAGCCTGCTGACCCTTGAGTAGTCAGTGGCCAGTTTACATAGTTTCTTGTGTTATGGTAATTGGAACTTTGCATCTAGATTTTGTAATTAGTTGCATGTCTTATTTGATTCAGCAAGTGATCAGTAGATATGACATTATTTTTACATGTCTGGTAAAAGATTACAGTGTCATCAGTTTTAGCAGATGTAAATTGCTTTCATCAGTAGATGTTACATTGCCTCCATCCAGGGACAAGAAGACGTGCCTTCTACTTCAGATGCTGAGCAAATGATTACTTGCGATCATCAGTAGATAGAAGCATATACCCGCATCAGTAGATAGCATTTTTAATTTTAATAGAATAGCATCAGCTTTTATAAGTAGATAGCATTTGCTATTTCAGTAGGGATAGCATCAATAGATAGCTATCATCAGTAGATAGCATTTGCTATTTCAGTAGATGTAGCTCTTGCATCAATCAGTAGAGTACATTGCTATCATCAGTAGATAGTATTTGCAATTTTAGTAGGAATAGCATCAGCTATTATAAGTATATCATTTGCTATTTTAGTAGGGATGGCATCAGCTATCATCAGTAGATAGCATTTGCTATTTCAGTAGGGACAGCATCAATAGAAAACTATCATCAGTTGCTATTTCAGTAGATGTTGCTCTTGCATCAATCAGTATTTTAGCAGATTGGATAATGCCAGACTTCTTCATCAATCGTCCAGGACCTCTTCCTTCTTTAATTCAATGTTCAATGTTCAGTTCTCTCCCTCGCCTTTGGGATGAAATACCATCTAATTTACATCTTGTTAACAATATCTCCTTTTTTAAGGATGGTTGTAAAAGTCATTATTTGGCTTTACTTAGTTGATTTTATTCATGGTGCAATTTGTTCAATATATTTTGGCTTCTTTTGCATACATGTATTCCATATTTCATATGATTTTGTTTATTATGTTTTCTTTGTATTTTAAGTCAAATACTGGATATCTGCATTTGTTTCCATTCCTCAAATGTTTTTTATGTATAATTTGTGTGTAGCAATTTTTATATTACAAATATGTTTCACTAGGGATAGGAGAGCACTTTTGTGGTTGGGCTAATCAGCCCATTCTTCCTATCCTGAATTACTTGCCTTCTAGTTATGGTTTTCAGTGTCTGTTCTGTATTTTATTTGTCAATGAATATGTAAATTAATACTTTCATGTTCTTGATTTGTAATGTTATGTATTGAAGTGCAAGAAATTCCAATAAATATTATCTTATCTTATCTACTGAAGTATCTACAGTAGATTAAACATGTCATACATCAAGAAACACCAAAAACATGAAACTTTTAACGAAACGAAAAAACATTTTTGTAAAACACAACATGATGACACCAAGATGATGAAAAGAAAGCTCTCAAGGCAGTTTCTATTTATATTAAATCCTCTATATGTCTTATCAAAACAACAAACCTTGCCCTCTTTAATCCAATTTATTTTACCAAATTTTCTTTTCATGATTAAGAGGACATTTTTTGACAAGTTTAGCTCACTAAAAGCAGTTCTTTTCATCTGGCTTCCTCTCTGTGTTTTGAGAGTTACCCAAGAGATGGGACTGTATTCCACTTAGGGCAACTGATAAATCATCTACACAATATCCCCCTACTGTGGTATCTTAAGCCTGGGAAGGGGCACATGGATATGGAAGTACTAGCTTAGTGGCAGAATTTGAGTTTGGGGAGTCATGTTTTCTCTCGCTAACCTATTATATCAGTCTGTAACATATA
>JXSR01S017082.1:19515-31625 GCA_000969725.1 Ophiothrix spiculata
ATGTCTACTGTTTTTATCATATAGAGAATATTTACTTGGTATAACAGAAGACTGGAAATTTAACTTTAAATAACATATTTTTACATGTTTAATGGTGCACTGTATATGAAAAGGGCAATATCCATGCTTATGAAATGAAATTGTTTTACAATTTTTCATTGAAAGTATTCATTTATAATATACGGTGTTCCTGTTTTGCATGCGTATTTGTGTATGTTTTATGAATTTAAGTTTCTTTGTAGCAGAAGATTTTTACAGGGTGTCCAACATTCTGTGCAAGCACCAGCCTATCATCATCTATCAATGCAATACCTGCTGCATAAATCACATCTGTTATGACACACCCCAGATATGTACCATCCTCTGTGAAGCTGTAGACACCACCATCATTTGTTAAGCTAAAGCTTGTGACATAAACTATTCCATCATCACTACAACAACAGCCCCATGGGTACCAGGATTTAGCATCAGGTGGTTTGTTGATGATATGCAACAGCTTGCCATTGTGATCCAGTATTTCAGCATTTGTGTCTGATCCTGGGCACGCTATGATCTTTCCTTGTTGTGTCACTGTGATAGACCATGGGCATATGTTGATTTTGAAGCTGCTAATATGAATACCATCAGATCTGTGTTTACTAATGTAGTTGGTGTTATTATTACTGATGTATTTCTTGCTGGAATCCCCCACCAATATATTCCCATCATTGTCTACAGCCAGACCATATAGCGTAGAGCCATCAGTATCAGATGCCTTGCCATCAGGGGATATAGCAGGAAAATGCTTCATCTTTTCTCCCTGTGAGTTGAAGACATGAACCAAACCTGTGCAGTCAGTGACAAACTGATGTGTCCCATCATGAGCCATTGCAACATCATGAGGAGTTTTCAAGTTTCCCTGAAGTAGTCTTTTGAAATTCCCATCTGAGTCAATGGCCTTCACATTATTGTCTTGAGAGTCTGCAATGTAGATATCTTTGTTTCTACTGATAGCAACGCCTTTGCCCAGCTTGATTTTTCCAGCACCAATCTCTTTCTCAAAAACCCACTTGCCATTCTTATGTTTTGTATATGGGCCTGTTGCTGAAATGGATCCCAGATCCACTCTTTTAATTTGACTTTTGTGACTTGGTCTAAACTTTACCTCACTTAAATCTTGACCTGCTCCAGTTGCGTTTACCCTTTGAAGGTCTCCTAGGGTTATACACAGAGAAGAATAATTTGATGCCAAATCATGTTTGGAACCTGATGAGATGATTTGATCAGCAACCTCCATAGCATTATCAAGCTTGGATTTCTTATTGTGTAATTCAATCTTAGTATTACCTATTTTCCTTTTTTTCCCTGCCTGTATATCAGATAATTTATCCAGCATTTGCTTATGGCTCCTTTCAATTGCATTCAGATAGGCCTTCTTGTTCTCACCAAGTTGCTTCCTGATGTTGTCAACAGATTTGGTGAGGTTTGTTTCAACTTTCTCTGTGTTTGTTATAGCATGCATCAGCTGTTGATTCACATCTTTACAATTTTCCATCAAAGCTCTGATCTTCTTTACTCGAGCTTCATTAGCACTGTCTATTGCGATGTAGTCATGGCCTGGTCTTACATGGTCCATCACTTTACAGTCTCTGCAGATAGCAGTGTTACACGTCTTACAGAACCATCTCTGGACTTGATCTTTATGCTTCTGGCAATTTTCTTCTTTCATCACTTTGCTCATATCGATACTTCCACTTTGTAGTTCCTCAAGTGTGAACACTGTATGAACTTTCATTACTGCAATAGTTTGATGCAACTTGACACATTGTTGACAAATGAACCCATTGCAGTCCACACAGCATGCCACAATCTCACAACTTTCAGCTCCACACCTGACACATGGTTTCCTGATCTTCTCTTTTGTACTAATGGCCTTAATGTCTTTTAACTGATACATGAAAAAGTTGTTCCTAAATCCATCAACACCTCCTGGTGGTAAAGCTGTCTTTTCTTGGCATAATGGACAGAAGAAGATTCCTGGAGGATGTTCCACTTCCTTCAGACATTCCAGGCAAAATGAATGGAGACATGGGAGGGCTTTTGGATTGAACATTTCTGACAGACATATACCACATTCAATCATGCTGGTTATTGCATCGTGTGATGCTGTACTTTGTTTGCTGCAAGCCATTATTTGTTATCATTTGAAAACTAAACAGAATTTAATTCTAATTGAAGTTTTGTAGTGTTTTTTGTCTCAAGTTATTATATGAATTGTTGTGATGGAAGACTTTAGGTTGAGTCTTGGGAATTTTCACTATTGACTACCTAGAGATATTAGGTACCAGGCATTTTGTTTCTCCCAATTTGATTGTGGAGTACTGATTAGCAGATTTAATAAAAGATCAGTCAGTAACCGTAACTGATTTTGTACACCATTTTTTCTTCATAACATCTTGTGTGTGTCACATCAGGACCCACATGGTATGACGATATTATCTGAAAGAGAAAAAAATACAAAGATATAAAATGTTGGTATTCATGTTAACTGTTTTAGTATGTGATCATTTTTAAAAACAATCACTTGCCAACTGACGGATAGAAGTTTTAAATACAATTTCCCAGACAGAGAATGTCAGTTCAGTGCTTCTTTAGGATAGATGTACCATGTCCTCCTGATGTAAAATTTCCATTAAGTATAGAGAAGATGTAACCGATGCAATACTTTCTTTTGATTTTAATGAAAGAAATGACAAGAAATGGAGTATCAATAACTAGTCATGTGAGTGCAAGAAAGTCGTATCTGTAATGGCTGCCCTAAGTTACATTTATTTTATTTTTACACTTTGTCACATGAATGCGAAAAAACCCACAAAATGTTCCTGTCTTATGTCAGTAGTTCTTGAACCATTTCAAGAATCACTGACCCAAGACTGAAGGTCGTACAGTGTGCAATCAAAATTTATACCGTAAGGCAGCTATTGCAGATACGACTTTCTTGCACTCACATGACGAATTGTAGGTGAATAGATCCATAAACTGGTTCTTTATTTTGCTGTTTGTGTATTGTGTATATGTACCATTGCAAATTTAATATCATCAACCAATTCTACGGAATTGCAGTGTAATGATGAAACAATCTGATTTATAATATATTTTTAACAATCAAGCCGTCAAGGCGAGTGGACGTCTTTTCACAGCTGTCTCTCGCCACAATGTAATTACATTGAAACTACACAACGTGTGACCGATTGACCGATTGCCACTATACATGCGTATAATATTGATGCCAGTGTTATAATAGCCTGACATACAGTTACTGTACTATCAAGGAATATTTTACCTGTACAAGGATTTCAAGGAACATTACTGATTCTAAACGTCACGAATAGAATCTCACCGCAACTACCCATCGGGAATTCGTGAATATGGCTTCGAACTCGAACACTACGGACAGTGCGACGATGGATACTACTAATACTGTAAGTGCAACCAATGACAATACTGTGCGTGTCACCGATTCTGAAACTGAGTCTAGTGCTACATCAAATCTAGATGAACTTGCAGACAAGATTGTCAGCAAACTCGCTAAGGACTATGAATTCAGATCATTATTAGAACAACTTGTAAAACCTTTACAGAGAGAAATAAACTCATTGAAAACAACAGTTGAAACACTAGAAGGGACCGTGTTTGACCTCCAGGAACATAATGATATTTTGAAAAAAGAAAATGAACTGAGGGACAAGAAAATCGATAATCTTGAGTGGCATGGTCAACAAGAAAGATTTCACGCCATAGAACTTGAGCAACAAACCCACAAAAACTCTTTGATTATAACCGGACTTCCAGAAAAAAAGAAAGATCCAGATAGCACACCGGAAGATACTAACAAAACTGTACTAAATATGGTGAAGGAACACTTTGAAATTGATTTGGCTGAGGAAGATATCGACCACTCATATAGGAGCAAAAGTGCATCTCATGGCAGAAAACAAGGAGTGCCTAGACCCATATATGTAAAGTTCACCAGATTTTGTACTCGTAAGAAGATCATGATGTTGAGAAAAGACCTGAAAGGAACTGGGATTGGCTTAAATGATCACCTTGTATATGCCAGAGTTCAGATACTGAGACAGGCCCAAGGTCTGGTTAAAGCGTATGAGCAAGTCAAAACCTGCTGGACCTGGGAAGGGAATATTTATGTGTTGTTTATAGTGGATGGACAAGAAATCAAGAAATTAATCAAGGCGCGATACGATCTGAATGAAATCGCTAAAAAATTTAGCACACACCAAGTTAGTGCTGACTGAACAGGACATCAATCCTTGTATTGACATTGTATCTTTTATATATAATATTGGTAATGCCATGCGTTGTGTAGTCGTTTTATGACCCTTCACCAATACACAAATCATAATTTACTACAAAATTGAAGTTAACTTGATAATTTAAAGAAAACAAAAAATATAAGCACTAAATGATCAATATTTATTGCGCACTAATCATCAATCAGATTCTCACTTTATTGATAGTATTGAATGTCTTTCATTTTCATAAATTAATTACCTACACATGATTTTCTTGTATAGTTTGGCAGTGGGTCGTAAACGGTCACACACGTTCAGTGAAGACTCTACACTCAAATTTTGTGGCTTGTTCTTATTTACCTTTTGTTTGTACCTTATATGATTTGTAATTGATTTGTTTGTCTTGTTCCTATTTTTTTTTGTTTATGTCAAATGAGGTGTGTTTAAAATGTACCAAAGTCATCAAGAATAACCACAAAATAATATTTTGTAAATATTGCAAAAAATATATTCACAAAAAATGCACAAATTTAAAACAGAGTGAATTGAAACGATTGAAACCTGGTGACTATGAGTGTAAAAACTGTATTCAGAGTAATGCTAGTAATGATGACATTGAATCAGAAGATATACAGCACCTTTTAAATGAACTAGATAAACTTAATGAAGAAATTAATATTAATGATATAGATTTTAGCAAATATGATAACATGGTATTTGATCAAGTTCGCAATGGAAATATAACAAAAGAACCAAATTTAAACTGTGATATCAATCATCCAAAAACCGAATGTACATACGTAACCAATAATCAACTCTGTCAGATGTTAAAAAAACATAGTCAGCACTTTACCTTACTTAATGTTAACATAAGAAGTCAGAACAAAAACTTTGAAAAACTCCAATTGTGTTTAAAAACATTAAATCACAAATTTGATATAATCGGCCTGTCCAAAACCCACTTAAAAGATAAACCTTGTGAATATTTCAATATTCCAGGTTACAATTTTGAGCACATTGACAGAATTGGTCGTAAATCTGGTGGCGTTGGTATGTATATATCTTCTGATGTCAAATACAAAGTACGAAAAGATTTATGTGAAGCCAACTCAAATTTTGAATGTTGTTTTATTGAAAAAGAAAATAGCAATTCAAAGAAATCTTTGATTGGTGTTGTCTATAGAGCACATACCGCAATAGATAATTTTATATCAGAATTTGATCCTATCTTGCAAATTATTTGTAAAGAGAAAAAGGAATGCTTTATAATGGGAGACTTCAACATCGACTTACTTAAAGACGACAGTGACAGACAAACACATGACTATCTTGACTTAATATATTCTCATTGTATGATCCCATCAATTCTAAAGCCTACAAGAATAACAAGAACAACTGCTACTTTAATTGACAATGTTCTTACTAATTGAAGTAATCCTTTAAAATCTGCAATTCTTATAACAGACATATCTGATCACTTACCTACAATTTTAATGACTGAAATAAAAAGTGATAATTACAAATCAGAATTGAAAGATAAGAGAAAATTCTTATATAGGAGAAACTTTACAGATGACAATGTATCTGGATTCAAATCAAAACTATCTGATGTAAATTGGAACAAAATACTTCACGGTTGTGATGTTAACCTAGACTATGACAATTTTCTAGATAAATTTAATGAATTATATAACGATTGCATTCCGTTAAGAAAATGTCGTATAAATAGATGAAAGACTCCCCAGTCCCCTTGGCTTACTAAAGGACTGTTAAAGAGCATTCAAACAAAAAACAAGTTGTACAAAAGCTATCTACAATGTCCCAACGACGTACGAAATCAGAAATTTAAGACATATCGTAATAAGCTAAATTGTCTTATTCGTAAGTGTAAGAGAGAATATTATCATAAAAAATTCAAAAATACCCAAAATGATATTAAGGAGACATGGAAAACAATCAATTCTGTGATTGGACGTAGTAAAACTAACAATCAACCTAATAAATTCAAATCAGATTCTGGAGAAAATATATCAGAACCTGAAAAGATATCAAATGCATTTAATGACTTTTTTGTCAATATCGGGCCCAAGTTAGCGTCAAACATTCAGCACTCGGGTAGGGATTACTTCGAGTACCTTACAAGAGCCAATCCAAAATGTATGTTTATAAAACCTGTTGTTGCCGATGAAATTATTAAGATTATAAACAAATTTAATCCAAATAATAGCCCTGGGCATGACGACATAGGAAATATGATTGTGAATAAAGTTGCACATGAAATTTCGGTACCTCTTACTATTATTTTTAATTACTCCCTTCAAACCGGAGTTGTACCACATCAACTTAAAGTTGCAAAGGTAATACCAATTTATAAAAAAAGATGCTGCTGAAGTATTTTCAATAGACCTGTGTCTGTTCTTCCATGCTTCTCAAAAATACTCGAAAGGTTAATGTTCAATAGATGTATGGATTTTATAGATATGAATATGATATTAAATAAAAAACAATTTGGTTTTAGACCAAACCATTCAACTCAAATGGCAATTATTGAACTTGTAGACAAAATAACAAAGTCTGTAGAACAAAATGAAAGTACACTAGGTATTTTTCTTGACCTATCAAAGGCCTTTGATACCATTGATCACGGTATATTAATACATAAACTTGAACATTATGGATTTCGAGGAATCGTACTAGACTGGTTCAAGAGTTATCTCGAAAACAGAAAACAATTTGTCCGTTATCAATCTTGTGATTCGGCATCCAAATATATAACTTGTGGTGTCCCACAGGGATCCATCTTAGGACCATTATTATTTATACTTTATGTAAATGATATAGTAGCTAGCACATCGCTTTTTGACATAATATTATTTGCAGATGATACTACTTTGTTGTATTCAGATCCAGATATCTCTTCAAAAATGAATAAAATCAATGATGAATTAAACGAGATAAATAATTGGTTTAGAGCAAACAAACTGTCTATAAATGCTAGCAAAACAATTTACATGATTTTAGGAACTACACATTTAACTAATAAGTACTCAGATTCAAATTTTGAACGGGAAGAAGATTAAGGGTTTGAAGCGAATGCCCGAAAACCTGGTTTGTTCTACCGAATGGTTTGCTTTTTCTTCACAACACAACATACTTTTGAGTTGGCCAATTACGGGAAACACAAACATTTTCCAACTTGGCCTAATCGGTATATTTAGCCGAACGTGTATTGTCTTCGCGTTTCAAGTGCCTGGGTAATGACCCGGTCTTTGTTATTCATTTTTTGCATTGTTAAATCAGCCAATCAGAACAGTGGCTTTCCTTTGGGGCATCGGTTCATGTTACATATCAGTTTGTTGTGTGGTCATTCCTTTGTCAATGTTCAACGGAGACGGACAGTACAAAAAACCCACCCAATCCCACCCATGCGTACAAAACACTTTAGTTATAAAAGAAAACTCTAAACACAAAATTGACACAGGTTTTTCGTGACGTACTTTCACCTCATTCGAACTTTTCTAAGTTGCGAATTTCAAGAGTTGCCAAAGTTATTTTCAAGTTGGCTCTCCTACAGTCATTCTGTTGCCGGCAATTATTTATGGGGAGGTTTTTGTGCTTTTTCTGTAATTACCAAATTAATTTGAAAGTATTTGTATTTAATGCACTATTTGAATGTTTACTATATGCACATTTTGTTATATTATTCACATGTTTATGATAAATTAGATGTTACCGACATTATAAAACAAATATTATATAGAAAAAGGCTAAGTTCATTTGGTTTTGATATGTTTCGAATTAGGAACCTATTTTGAGTATTAAATTTTGGACATCTACTGCCGAATATGTCCTGTTCCGCAGATAGCTGCGCGATATGTACTGTCGGCTGCGGCGCCCAAATTTAAAAATTTAAAATACTCAAGCGTATTTATACAAAGTAATTTAAGTAAATTAAATAGTTAAAATGCACCAAAGTTTCGAATCCTACTGCTAGATAAGAAGGCTGTCTAGTAGATAGCTGCAGATATGTGATGTCTGACAGCGCCTAAATTATAATATGCAAATTGGTGCTAATAAACCTAATTTAGCAATTTAAGGCTCATACATTAATCTTTCGACAACCACTGCTTGATTTCTCTGTCTGGCAGACAGCTACTTGATATGTGCTGTTTCGTAGCGCCCAAATTTAATACAAATTCAATGACCATTAATAAAGTACCAGTTGAATCTCTTTGTATCAATTGACAAATATTAGAATAAAAATCGTCTAGTTGAACATTAGGCGAAGAACCTGCAAACCACATTCTTTTGTCTTTTCCACGAGTGTAGTAAACAAACTTCTGACATACAAAACAAATCCTTACAAAAAATTAAAAAACGGATCAATGTTATTCTGAATGAAGTTTCGTTACAAAGAGTAGCTCATACTAAATTTCTGGGAGTAATAATTGACGAAAACTTGACTTGGAAAAAACATATTGATGCAATATCCAAGACCATCTCAAGAAATGTTGGTATGCTTACTAAACTCAAACACTATGTACCAGAGTATATTTTACATTCCTTATATTGTACTCTTATATTGCCTTACATTAATTACGGTATTCTCATTTGGGGAAATACATGTAAAACCTATCTAGATAAAGTTATTAAGTTACACAAATGGGCTATCAGAACAATTTCATGCGAGCATTATAGAGCCCACACAGGACCACTGTTAAAAAAACACAATGTTCTGAACATATGTGATACATTTAAATTGGAGCTAGGTATTTTTATGTATAAACATCAAACAAAGCGCCTCCCAATTATATTTTCAGAATATTTCATTAAACATAACCAAGTTCATAAGTATCAAACTAGAAATGCTTCAGATTATAGTATCAACAAAACAAAGAAAAAGTTTTCTGATCGTGCAATTCGCACAACAGGACCGATTTTATGGAATTCGCTTGATATAAATCTAAAACAATGTAAATCAGTCAAAAACTTTAAAAATACTTATAAATCCAGCATCATTGCCAGTTATGATTTTTGTTGACTTTGGTGCACGCCTTCCCCCTTAGTGCTTTGTTTGGTTTTTATATATGTTTTGTATGGATTTTTTTATGTATTGATTTGTTGTGAATTTTGAAACTTTATTTTTCGGGGATGGACCCTTCAGGCCTTTTTGGCCTTTTGACCTTTCCCACAATATCTTTGTCTTGTTCCATATGTTTTCATTGTTTTTTTTATACATGTTGGATATTGTGAATAGAGAGATTTGATTTGATTTGATTTGATTTGACAACAGAAAACAACTGTTATGAAATTTAAACCAAAAGGCGTAGTTTACGAAATACAATAGATTACAGGGATCACAACTATACATTAATAACTAAAAGATACTTTATCTGTTTCTTAATAATTTGTTTCACATGATTAACTTTAAAATTTAAGACACGATGAAATTCTTCCAGTAAACAAGTGCAAGTGCACGGTCTTTGGCGAAACAACTTTGATATTACCCTAAATGCATTCACCTAATTTAGATATGTTTTGATGAATTAAATCATTAAAGAGGTCCATTTTCTATTACTTGTTTGTAAAATTGGTGGTGTGGTGTATTTAGCTACTAAAATTTGTAACAATTTCCTAAACAAAATATACATATAAATCACCTATCTGGTGTATAGGTGCCAATTTCAATTTTCTAAATTACCATGCTGTTGCTTTGCATCCAACTATAGAAGCTTAAAACACCTATTCATCAACCTTGTCATGACTGGTCAAACAAATCAAAAACATATCAGCCTTTTATTAACCCTATTTTACAATTGAGACGAGGATTGCTTCAGCAATAATTTGTATGTTGGGAGTTCATTTGTAAATTGTAGTCTATTGTATTTGGTTTTACAATGTTTTGCAAGCTTTTTGTTTAGGGTTGAAAACTAATGCTCATGGTCACTATGGGCCGTATTCTCGAACGATGTTTATCTAAACGTTGGTTAGACATACAATGCGTTTAGTTAAAATCTGATTTTAGCTAAACGCTCAGCATATATTTAAACAGCGCGTCTAGTAAACATTGGTATTTAAAACCAATAAATATCATCCCCTGAACTGTGCATGTAAGAGATATGCACTAGTGAATTTTATATAGTTGAATTAATAGTAGGTCCCTAGTCAATACAGATTTCTACGCCTCATTAATTACTTGCACCGCTTGTTTTATTTTATGAAGTGATGCCTCTGTACAGTCTTGAATACGTGAATAAATAACCTACGCTATGCTAGAACACAGTATCACCATGTTTACAATGCGAATTCAAGGCATATTTTCATAAAGAACACAATGTGAGTGTTTATCTATTGTCATGGTCATGTACATATTGTCTTATTATCATTTTCAAGCATTATTCATTAAAATCATTACATTTTTAAAGCAAACAGCAATAAAATAGCTGTCGGACACATGATGAAAAGACAATTTAAAAACACTTTAAACTACCCCCTGACCTAGTTTAATTTTAAACGCATTTTAGAGCAGTTTAACTACATGTGGTTAAAATTTAAACGGTGATTACATTTAGTCACTCTTTGAGAATTACGTTTATCTTTTTTTATCTTTTTTTATGGTTTAAATCGTGATTTAAACATTGATTAGCGTTAAACATCTTTCGAGAATACGGCCTAAATGTTTAACATTTTCTTACCTGTTTTGTTTTGTTTATCAGTAATGTACATCAGGGAAGTCATCAACTAAAAGGATGCAGCTGAAAATGACAAATTTTACAATATCTATAACCAAATAACAAGGATATAAAATTATGGATTTGATTCCATAAGATAGCTTATATTTTCCATTACTCTGTTACATATTTATGCCTAATTTATGTTTTTTACTGAGATATGTTCAAAATTGTTGCAAATTAATGGAAAATAAATATAATGTACAGGATTCTTTGTAAATCACTTTTATGCAAGCTACCGGTAAATGTTTTTAAACATTTACCGGTAGCTTGCATTAAAATGTGTTGGTACAATTCAGAATTAATCTCTGTCTATGGGCTAAATCATCTGATGTAAACTTAGACATGTTAGACAAGTCTATAGAACATATGACCAACCTGTATTTATTGTGTTGGTACAAATAAGCATTAATCTTTGTCTATGTATTAAATCATCTAATGCAAACTCAGACAAGTCTACAGGGTGTCCCAATAAAAATGCATCACTTTTATTTTTGCTCATATCTCAGAAACCAATAGACAAAAAATAAAAAAAAAATCGGAATAATAATAAGTATAATTTAGTCTTTCATCAGTAAAAGTTTGAGCAAATTCCGTTGAGTCGTTCTTGAGAAAACTAGATATTTGTACGGAGACTCAATTTTATCCCATTCCAATGAGGTTTACCACAGTGAATCATGTTTATCATGAAGCACATCTTTTGGTTGCTATTGATCAATTTACTTTAAACTTACAAAGCAGACTCTTAAAGATCACAAAATATGGCATAGACACTAAAACATGATTGTGATATCTTTTTCAGCACTGAAAGTTACACCTATTCAATATGTAGGTCTTGCTGTTTTTCAGCGTTATAAAAAAGAAAACAATGAGCTCATGGGTTTTCAACAAAACACACACAAGGCAGAGATTTCCCTTAATGGAAAATCTATTTCAGAAATCTTTTGTATCTTTTATGTTTCAAGTGTTTTTAAAAAATATAACATTATCAACATATTCAAATCCAAATATCAAAGCAGTTATTCAATTTCTCGTAAAAGTGGGAAGTCTGGGTCCATTATAGCGCACGTTGAATATTTTTTGGTTTAGT
>JXSR01S017082.1:32433-44936 GCA_000969725.1 Ophiothrix spiculata
AACTTAGACAAGTCTATAGAACATATGACCTACCTGTATTTATTGTGTTGGTACAAATCAGCATTAATCTCTGTGTATGAAGCTAAATCATCTGATGTCAACTTAGACAAGTAAACTGAAATGTTGTTTTCCTTGCTGCAAGTATCCCTCATCTGATGTACACTCAGAGTCAGAGAAGTTTATCTATTGAGTTGTTCTTTTCAAATGACAAAAATATATACACAGAACAAGTAATGAATCCCATGATGTGGTTAATATCTCCCATGACGTGGCTAATATCTATCAGCTTTGTGAGGGGAGGGGAAGTTGAAGTCTGGTAAGATTGCTTCCTGTTTCCGTAATTTAAACTAACATCCATTGTTTTTGCACCATAGATGACGGTGATCAGTCAAAAGTATAATAACTTATTCACATCAGATATCATGTCAGCTATTTTGTCCAATGATATTCAAAACTTTTTAAACTTAAAATTGACAGATAATTGGAAGAGTAAAAATTTAGGGACTTTCCCTAAATTAACAGGTTCAGGTTTTATTTTCCATAATCATCAATAACAATATAACAAGAAAATAACAATATCATATAAAGATAGACAATGAAAAAGGAAATGGTTAAAAGGCCAATAAGGCCAGAACATTACCATTCCCTTTGAAAAAATAATTAAAAAAAGTTAAAAAAAGAGTTCAGGATACCAACAAGACCGATACAATATTAATGCAAGAAATGTGATAAAAATTAGCATCATATACCATTATACACAAATAACACAAATCAGAACACAAATTGGTAACTCTACAAATTATATGAATAATGGTAGGATTACCTGATGGTTTTGGGCTGAACTCTTAAGGCACAAGAAATTTCATGTATTTTGTATTGAACCTTAAATCTGTTCTTTGTGTGTTTTTTTTTACAAATATGGTAGAGCAAACTGCTAATGCTTCCATTCCTGTAGGGAAGGGGAAGTGTTTGGTGTAAATAAAACTTACAGATACCATAAAAGAAACTCAGCTAGTATCAGTGGCGTAACCAGACATTTTCAGTCGAGGGGCTAGCAGGGGCAAGACAATTTTGCAGGGGGGACGGTGAATAGTCTACCAGCCAACAGCAAATATTATGCTTTAAAAAAAGTGGGCAAAATTTGTTACAGCTTTCCATCCATGTGGAATCATATCCTCAAGGAATGTACATTAGCGTGTGGGTGGATGGTAAAATTAATTTGTTGATTTAGTGGTCACAATGACCCAAAATAGCCAAAAATCATGAAAATAGTAAAAAATCAGTTTTTGGCCCAAATGATATTTATTTAAAATCAAATCATTCATTTAGGTAAATCAAATCACAAAAACAACTGCCTAAAGTATTTTGGGACGTATCTGCCTTTTTGTGGTTAATTTTTACCAAAAAAATGGTAAAAAATGGCCCAAATTTAATGATTTAATGATGTAAACTTAGACAAGTCTATAAAACATATGACCTACCTGTATTTATTGTGTTGGTACAAATCAGCATTAATCTCTGTCTATGGGCTAAATCATCTGATGTAAACTTAGACAAGTCTATAGAACATGACCTACCTGTATTTATTGTGTTGGTACAAATCAGCATTAATCTCTGTCTATGGGTTAAATCATCTGGTGTAAACTCACTCAAACAAGTCTATAAAACATATGACCTACCTGTATTTATTGTGTTGGTACAAATCAGCATTAATCTCTGTCTATGGGCTAAATCATCTGATGTCAACTTAGACAAGTCTATAGAACATATGACCTACCTGTATTTATTGTGTTGGTACAAATCAGCATTAATCTCTGTGTATGGGCCAAATCATCTGATGTCAACTTAGACAAGTCTATAGAACATATGACCTACCTGTATTTATTGTGTTGGTACAATTCAGCATTAATCTCTGTGTCTATGGGTTAAATTATCTGATGTAAACTTAGACAAGTCTATAGAACATATGACCTATCTGTATTTGAAGAGCTGAATTGCAAAACGGCTTAGAGACCATTTTTTCAAAAATGAGTTTTTGATAGATTCTAACAGACCTCCAACTTGTGCATCATCCTGGTACAAAAAATTATTGAAAAAATCTTCTTAAGTGGGTTAAAATTCCGAAAATGCCGTTTAGGCATATTTTGGAATACAACCTTTTCTTGTTTTTACTTTTGAAAACATATCAAACTAAAATTGCGGTTTTGGTTTTTAGGTTTATTCCACATATGTCTAGCAAATCCAACAGTCCAAGGAATGTTGGTAAGTTTTCACCGCTTCTGCAGCAGATTACATCCCAAGACGCCGCATCCAGCCAACTTTGATTTGTTCATGTTCGAATAATGCAAGGTACGCTTTGCCCAAGAACTTTATAAATAAAAAAGAAAACAAGAAAAAAAGAAAAAATAAGAATAGGAGAAAAAAGAAGAAAAGAAGGATTATAGTCCGTAGCTAGGTGCACAGCTTTTCAACCAGAATGGTATCATTGGTCTCACGAGACTGATGCAGTTATGCCACATGAATCCACTTCCCATATAATCTTCGGGTTGTATGCACACGCGGCTCTTTTCGGAGCCACCGAATCAGAGGAAAGGAATCTGTAGTAGTCATTTTTACAAATAGGATACGTCTTATTTCAGATAGGTAAAGGGAAAAGATAATTTCTTTTTTCTTGCTTTGGGTATCGAATATTGTTTTCTCGAATTGGACGTCCCGTGTATCCCCTTCCCCCACCTTTTCTATTTTTTCTTGCTTTGGGTATCGAATATTGTTTTCTCGAATTGGACGTCCCGTGTATCCCCTTCCCCCACCTTTTCTATGTTTATGCCTAAATATGGACATTGTATGACCATATTTGGGCATTAGAGGGCATAATGCCCATATATGGTAACTTTTTTATTTAACATAACCTGATGTTGAAATTTGGTATTTGTAAAGTACATGATAGCCTAATGAAGAATCGAAAAATACATTTTGCCAAAATCTATAATATGGCTAGTTCCTAAGTTGAAATTTGATGAGTTTCCCTGCAAAACGGCTTACATCCATTTTCAGCAAAAAATCAATAATCAATTGATAAGAAACTATTTCATGAATTATCTAAATTACACCTTATTCTTAAAGACATATTCGTACAGAATTACTAAAATCATTATCAGGAATTTTGCAACACATTTTGATGGCCTAGCAGTTTTTTGCCCTTTTCTCAAAAAGTGCAAAATGGATACAAGCTGTTTTGCAAGTCAACTCTTCATTTATTGTGTTGGTACAATTCAGAATTAATCTCTGTCTATGAGCTAAATCATCTGATGTAAACTTAGACAAGTCTATAAAACATATGACCTACCTGTATTTATTGTGTTGGTACAAATCAGCATTAATCTCTGTCTATGGGCTTAATAATCTGATGTAAACTTAGACAAGTCTATAGAACATATGACCTACCTGTATTTATTGTGTTGGTACAAATCAGCATTAATCTTTGTCTATGGGCTAAATCATCTGATGTCAACTTAGACAAGTCTATAGAACATATGACCTACCTGTATTTATTGTGTTGGTACAGATCAGCATTAATCTCTGTCTATAGGCTAAATTACTGTGGCAAGTTTTCCGCGATACGGAAAAACGAAAAGAACAACAGAAATGAAGAAGAAAACGGAATTTCACGGAAAACGCAAATTCAACAGAAAAAAATAAAATTAAAAGGGTTTTTACAAACAAATTACACAAAACAAGAAAAAATGATAAGCAAACATAACATCATACATTTGAAATCTTGCCTGCAATTCATGTTATAATGAAAAGAATCCTTATTATCGTTATTTCTGCACTGCTATATAAATGTTATTTCTTTACATCACACTTAACATTGACATAAATATACATGATTTTTTTATCACGGAAAAGAACACGGAATATGGCTTTTAGAACACGGAAAACTTGCCACCTTAGGTTAAATCATCTGATGTCAACTTAGACAAGTCAATAGAACATAATTATGACCTACCTGTATTTATTGTACTGATACAAATCAGCATTAATCTCTGTCTATGGGTTAAATCATCTGATGTAAACTTAAACAAGTCTATAGAACATATGACCTACCTGTATTTATTGTGTTGGTACAAATCAGCATTAATATCTGTCTATGGGCTAAATCATCTGATGTCAACTTAGACAAGTCTACTGAAATGTTGTATTCCAGGCTGCAAGCATCCGTCATGTGATGTAACTCAGAGAATTTTATGTATTGAATTGTTCTTTTCAAATGACAAATATATATACAGAACAATAAACCCCATGATGTGTCTAATATTGCCCATGACGTTGCAGCTCTTTGGGGGAAGTTGAAGCCTGGTAAGATTGTTTCCTGTTTTTCCATAGTTTTAGGTAACATCCATTGTTTGCACCATAGATGATGGTGATCTGTCAAAAGTATAACTTATTAATTTGTGATGACTCACCCTGACTTTAATTTGTCCATTACCTCATTACATTTTTATGCCTAATTTATGTTTTTACTGAGATATGGTCAAAATTGTTGCAAATTAATAGAAATGAATATGATGTACTGGATTTCTTGTAAATAACTTTGATGCAAGCTTTGCAAATAACACTTTTGAATTTTAATATGCAAATGATGGTCATTCATTTAATGACTTACAAAATAATAAAATCTTTCATTTAAAATGAGAATGATTGCAATTGCATCACCTTTGGATATTACTATAACATATGACCTACCTGTATTTATTGTGTCGGTACAAATTAGCATTAATCTCTGTCTATGAGCTAAATCATCTGATGTTAACTTAGACAAGTCTACTGAAACATTGTATTCCAGGCTGTAGGTATTCCTCATCTGATGTAAACTCAGAGTCAGAGAAGTTTATTTATTGGATTGTTCTTTTCAAATGACAAATATATATACAGAACAAGTAATGAATCCCATGACATTGCTATTATCTATCAGTTTTTGAAGTTATAGTCTGGTAAGATAGCTTCCTGTTTCCGCAGTTTAAGGTAACGTCCATTGTTTGCACCATAGATGACGGTGATCTGTCAAAAGTATAACTTATTCATTTTAGATATCATGTCAGGTCTTTTGTCCAATGATATTTAAAACCTTTTTGAAGCTCCCTTTAACACTTACTTCACCAAGCCCAGGCAGCCTACGAAATCATGAATGGCTGCCAAATGTAAAGTGCCAACAATGATTCCCAAATCAAATTAAAATTTTTAGTTATATAAGAAAACAAAATCTGATTGAACATAAATATGCTTTCATATGTTCTAAATTTTATAGATTAAACAATTTTGCAGAGAAAAATAATGGTATTGTGTTTATTTTTGTAATTTGCTTTGGAAATTGAGAGAAATCTATATCTTTCATGAAATAAAAACACTGCACAATTTCACATGATATTGCAGACATATTTGCACTGTCATGTATAGCCTATTGAATACATGTATATCATACCTGAACTTGAGCATATTCCTGTATATCCTATGGGCCTCATTTGATGCCATAATTTTCTTTAGAGTCCTTATTCGATGTAAATACAACATATATATTGAAAATACAAGAACACATCTAAAACAATAAACCAATGGGCCACTGCTGTGCGATCTTTGTGTATCAATACACAGCTGCCATTTTCAATCAACGTGTTTCACTAGTGCTCTGCTCTAAAGTGTTCACCAGCTAAATCAAATTCATCCCCACTTTCGCCATTGTAATGATCCTTATACAAGGCACCAAATTCTTCTTTTCCAAACCCTTCAAAATCATTCTCAGTTGCTGTCATTAGCTGCGACAACATCGTGATGTTTTGTCTCTTGTTTTACCTCCGCTTAATTGCGGCTCTGAGTGTGATTGCCAATTTTGTACTTCACCAATGTGTCTGTAATCATGATGAGGATGTTTCTGAACCAGACGTGGGACATTTTGCTTCCTTGCTTGAATGTAATTGCGGGAATTTGGAATCTGGATTTGCTAACGTGAGTGTAAATAACAGTAATGCCATTACCAGTTGTTCTATATGTATTAACTGCCATGAACCACTCATTGTCCGGTCTCAGGCCATTGACCATCGTGTTAAATCACCCATTTCAAATAACCATATTAAATACTCAAGGAATGAACTACTTGCGCTTCGCCATGATCAACGTGTTGTATCACAAGATGTTATTGAAATTGTCAAAGCTATCCCTACGCGTAGGGGAAGAAGAGGTGGTATGCATATTAGACAGAAAATTCCCATTTGTGCTAATAACAATCATAGACCTGAGAAACATAACTTTGAAAAACGAACCATTAATTACTCCAACTTGCTTAATGTACCGTTATCACAAAACATTGACAGCCTCAACCAACCACATAACTGTTATGATTTCCCATCCATTTACCTGTCTAACCCAAGATCACTCAACAATAAAATGGATGAGTTCCGTTCAATTGTATTGGATGAAAAGTTTGATTTGTGCACCATTACTGAAACTTGGTTTTCATCTAAACGGTCCCCAGATTATTTCGATATAGATGGTTATACTCTGTTTTCTAAACCCCGCACATTGCGAGGTGGTGGAGAAGTTGCGGTATATGTACGTGAAGGTATGAATGCTTGTGAAATCCAAATAAACATTCCTGAAGATCTTGAAATTATTTGGCTGAGACTTCCTCGTTCTGTTTCAATATTCACTGACGTCTATTTTCCTGACCCTAAGAAAGAAACTCTTCTTGAACACATCCAGGATACGCTTGACATGTTACGTGCCAAACATCCCGAAGCAGGTATCTGCATCCTGGGTGATACAAATCGGCTCAATATTAAGAATCTATGCAGAAACAATAGTTTATCTTAAATATTTGACTTCCCTACACGAGGTGAGGCCACATTGGATAAAATTCTTACCAACTTTTCAGCATATTACTGTAAGCCTACACCGTATTCCCTTAATTCGCAGAAGACAGGAGGTCTTTGATCATTCTCGGCCATTTTAATTGTTATGGCATTTGTTATTCTACAGGAACAAAGTTCAGCGAGCTATTGCAGCGGATAAGAAAGAATTTTACCATAAGAGGGTTCAAAAACTCAAACCCTGCTGGGTGGTATATGGAAATTCATGTAATGACTACCAAAAACAAGTCACAATCTGTAATTAAGTCGCCTCCAGGTGTTGATAATACAATTGCCACTGATGTAGCTCATGCTATTAATAAACATTTTGTTTCGAGTGGAGAAGATATTAGTCCTTTAAATATGCAGGACCTGCCTGCCTTTCTCCCAGCTCCAACACCTGTTCCGGTGTTATTCCCCTGGCAAGTTTACAAGAAGCTTTCTAAACTTAGTGTCAAGAAAGCAGGGGGGCAAGATGGTATCTCGGCTAAAATAATAAGGGAGTTTGCATAGGAACTTAGCACCCCATTAACGGATATTCTGAACTCTTCTTTCAATGAAGGTATTGTTCCACAGCAATGGAAGTGTGCAATAGTTGTGCCGATCTCAAAATCTAAACCGCTCACCTCCAACCCGTCTCGCTGACGGATCACTTTGCTAAGGTAGCGGAGTCATTTATAATTGGTTGGCTAATGCATGATATTGAGGCAGCTATTGATGTTAACCAATTTGGCAATCGCAAAGGGCACTCAACGGCACACTATCTCGTCAAATTGCTTGACAATACCTTCAAACAATCAGATAAACCTTCTAGCCTTTCAAGAATTGTCATCACAGATTTTAGTAAGGCCTTCGATCGTGTCGATCATAATGTAGCCATTCCAAAGTTCATCAAAATGGGGACCAAGCCTTCAATCATACCTTGGATTTGCAGCTTCCTCTCCCAAAGTTCTCAATGTGTTAGATACCAGGATAGTATCTCTCCTTGGCTCAAGCTCTCTGGTGGTGTGCCTCAGGGTACGCTCACCAGACCAGCTACCTTTGTTGCGCAGGCAAATGACGCTGCTCTTACAACCGAGTTAAATAAGATCGCTTTTAAGTACGTAGATGACTTGACTATTGTTGAGAACACTTTCTGCGGCAAACCATCCACTATCCAAACTAACCTCAAGGATTTCGACGAATGGGCGGTCAAAAACAAGATGACTCTTAACACCAAGAAGTGTATGTATATGGATGTTACATTTGCTCAAAGTCCTTGTAGGTTGGACCCGTTGAGACTTTTGGATGAGGAACTACAATCCACTGATGTCGTTAAAATCCTGGGAGTTAAGATATCCAAAGATCTTAAATGGGACATTCATATCTCTGACATTACCAAGAAGGCCAGTGGACGATTATTTATGCTAACTCTAACTACTTTGAAGCATTTTGGTATGTCAATTCAAGATCTTAAAACTATTTACATTGGGTTTATAAGACCACTCACTGAGTATGCTGTTCCTGCATGGCATCCTGGGCTTTTGGAGAAACAACATCTGGCTCTTGAGCGAATACAAAAAAAAGCTTGCAGGATTATGTTAGGAACTAAGTACACTTCATACCAAGATGCTCTTGAACGATGCCAACTTACCATGCTCAGATCTCGAAGGAACCAAATATGTCTTCAGTTCATTGATAAGCTTATCAAGACTCCTGCATTCCGCAGCCGGGTACCAAAAAGAGAGGAGAAGATATCGGCAGAGCACTGCGTAACACCCACCTTCTCTCAATCCTAAAGGCTCGCACAGAGAGATACGCTTGCAGCCCCATTCCCTATATGGTGAAGCTGTGGAATGCAGAAGCCTCCAAAGCTTAGATATTGTTTTTTTCTTTCCGTCTTTGATGAATTACCATTTTAGTATGCTTGGTTTGTTTGAAAGCGGGGCATGTTCTCTGTCATTATTGCATTGCGTATCTTAAATTTTATCTCTTGTAACTGTTTGATAAATGATATTTGTAAAAATGTATCCAATTCAGCCTTTTGGCTGCTATTTGCATTTTGTGCTAATAAACCATGAATAATAATTTTCTTTATCACTATTTTCAACAAATGTAGAGCTGAATTTATCGCTGTTTTTCAGTGCTGTGGCATTTTCTACTGACATTATTACATCAGCACAAAGTTTCATGGTCATGTATCGCAAATTTGGTGTTTCTAGAACATGTATCGATCGCAACTTTTTTCTAATTTTTCTGACCCAAAGCGTTTTGGAACGTTAACATTGATTTTTCATTGCAACTTTCTATTGATCTTTTCAAAATGTGTGGTTCTGAACTCAATAATGACGAATCACAAATTTGTGTTTTTTTGTCATGAATTTTTTTCAGGGCAGCTACAAACAGTAGTTACAGTGGTGTGTGGTCTAAATATATACAAAATGACTTGTGCATCATGGCTGGTAGCAAATAAACTTCAGTCTGACTTTTACCCTTTGATATTGTTTGTGCAGGTCAGAGTGCCCAAGACTCAACTCTCTTTTTTAAAGCAAAACAAAATGTGCAGGTCAGGCTTGTTATCTAATTCCCGTCAATGAATGAGACTGGTACACCTTTGACACATTGATAAAAAAAGCACATGAGTGTGAACATCTCACTCAAAAATCAGCTGATTTTAATACTTAATACCACTAGGCACATTGTTCCATACAACAACTTATGCTTTATTAACCTGGCTCTATAGATGTGTACAGTGTTTAAAGTTTCAAGGAAATTACCTGAATTCTGGGAAATTCTACTCATTTTGGGGTAATTTTCAGGAAATGAAATAATTCCAGGTAATTTGAGGAAATCTAAAAATTTAAGATTTTATATGGGGTTGACGTTCTATCTATTGGGTGAGTGACTCGGATGGCAAGAATGAGCAAAAGCAGAGAACATGTGATTGTTTTTAAAATGGGTAGATTTTTTTAAGTTGAAGATTTAAAACACTTAGCTAAATTGCAACTTGTTTTAAGTTGATTTAAAATTAATGTACATTAATTCATTCAAACTACAGTGGGTCCCAGAAAAATATTACAATCTCTGTGTATAACATTTTTGTCTTTACCGGATAGTCAGAGAATATGAAACAGACTTAAATATGAAGTTTGTTTCATTTTAATTGGTAATCTAGAACAAGAGATGGAGATGGGCACCAAGGCTGTTTAAGCTAAGAGTTAAGAAGTTGTGGTGGGTTTGATTTTACATGTTTGTATTATTTGTGCAGCAAGGCAAAATGTGCACCTCCTTCCCCACCTACCTATTATGTATATAATTTCCAGTAGTTAAATGAGATTGAAACTCATTTAACACCTCGATCAAAAAGAGCACATGAGAGTGAAATATTTTATAGGGTAACTTCACCACTGCTCAGTGGATTTGAACTCCAGTTCTCAATGTCTGATGAAAAAGAATCAGGCACTTCTACCACTAGACACATTCTTTAAGGGTGTAGGTTTTTGATCACATTCTCATCCCCTGGGCTCAACAGGAAGTAGTATATTATTTTGATATCATATCAAAGCCCATATTTTTCTGATTCTAAATCCAAAATTTCACCTCCAAATTCTTTATTCTTTCAGAGATATAGCATAAAATGTAAAATTATTGGTAAATCTATTTTCTATTTCCTTTGTATTTTCATAACAGCCTCATCGCCAGGGTTGCATACCTTCTTTTGCCTCTCCAGAGAAAACAGGAAGCAAGTGGAGGTTTAAATTTCACAATATGCATTTCAGAGGTCAAGGTCAATCAGTTAAAAGTAGATTTCACACATGCTAAGATAGGAACCTACACCTTTAATATAAGAACTTGTAACATCATTAACCTGGCTGTGTTATGTGTATCAAGCATCACTTACCTTGGTATGCCTACACTGAGATGAAACGATACAGTTTTCAATTGCCGGTTAACCAGTATTTCACAGCTAAATATCCTACTTTTTGTAGGATAAATGGCAGTGAAATCACTGGCGTGCCCAAAGGGGGGGGGGGGGCACGTGCCCCTCCAGTTTGGGAAAAGGCCCATTCGGGGATCTTGACACAAAAAAGATAGAAAAGAAAGGGAAGTAGGGAAAACAAATTAAAAGAAAAGAGAAGAAAAATAGTTTTAAATGTTTTGAAAATCATTGAAAAACTTGCCGTGTGCTAGTGAGACCTTGAATTTCCCTTAGTTTTTGATAATTTAAATGTGAAAAAGCAAAAAAATTTGCGCACTTTGTGCGAACTTTCATGTACATATTATCATTATTCAGTCGAAATTTGCCAAGTTTTGCGTAAATTTCAAGATTTTTAAACAATTTTTAGCTGAATTAATTTTTCCTCCGCCCAGCCATCCCTTCTAATTTTTTAACCTTCCGTTACCACTGGTCATTCGGGGGAAACTGATGGTTGTGCCCCCCCACTCAATAAAATCCTAGGCACGCCACTGAGTGAAATACTGGAGGAATCTTCACCACCATTATCGGGTAAATGCCAGAGAAGGCAATTTTCTATTGGACTTTTTAAATCCCTTTTCCGGTATTTAACCGGTTAATGGCTTCAATAGAAAAATGCTGTAGACATAGATATAGCACTTGCTGCCTCTCAACATATGACATTTTCCTGGGCTATATTTTTTTTGGGCAAAAGTTACATCTAGTTTCTATAATTTATCAGTTGTATTACAAGGAAAATACAAAATAGATAGAAGAATCAAGAAGCAAGTATAAAACAACTGAGTCAACTATTTAATTAAATAAGGCCCCTTTCTCATCCAAGGCAAAACAACCTATCTGCTGATATGCCTTGAGTCATGTAAACCTAGTCAAACAATCTAATCAGTCAGTAGGCCTCAGGCATCCTTAACCCAGCCAACTCACTTTTACATCAAGTGGCATTAAACCATCATTACAATCCTGGAGTAGTGTGTAATCCAATGTTGTTAATGCCAAGTCATCTAATATCCGAATAAATCATGCTTCATGAGCTTTATTACAAGATCATTAGTCCTGCTGCATTACTGCTTTTTTTTTTATTCAATTTAAATTCTAACTTTATCTTAATTAAGAAACAAAATAATTTGACATTTTATTGATTACATATTTATCAACATAATTATATTTTGTCTTATGAGACACAATTTTAAATGATAGAGAATAACAACACTACCTGTTAGTACTTAGTACATCTTGAATCATGTAAAACAGTCTAATCAGTCAGTAGCCCTCAAGCATTCCCAGCCCAGACAACTAGTTAGTTGTGTTTACATTAATTCTCAGTTATCATGGTTTATCATCAATTTTGCAAGTTTCTAGTCCATCTATAGATTAAATTATTGGCTAAGTGCGGTAAGAATAAAACTGGGATTACTAGTCCAGAGCCTACAAATAATATACCATTACATTTTAAGTAGTTATCTTTTTACCTAACGTAATCCTGCTTGAACTTGAAATGTAGACTCTAATGATAACATAATAATTACACCACATTATGAAGTGTTTAAAGTTTTGCAAGACAACTGCTCTCTTTCATCCTTCAAGGCACTTGTCTAATCTAAGATCTAAACAACCTATTTTTTGGTATGCCTTGAGTCATGTAAACC
>JXSR01S017084.1:16895-27715 GCA_000969725.1 Ophiothrix spiculata
ACATTCAATTTTTTAAGCCTTTTTGTATATCATTAAGCTTACTAATACAATCACAAGTAACAGGAAACAGTACCCGAAGTTAATCAATGAGGTTGTGATCCCAGAAATGATGTTAAACTTGTCAGTACTTCTGGGGTATCGGCGGCCATATAGCAGTAAGGCCAAAAACTTTGTCTCAGCTTCCTAAGGCCCAAAACCCTAAGCGCTACACGTTTTGTCTTTTTTTAGTCAAAAAGGTTATACGCTACGTGGAAATTTTTTTATTACGTTTTTAGGTCACTATATTTTTTTTTTTCGAAGTCAAATTTTTTCCCTTTTTTTAATCTCTCGGTGTAAGAAAAAAATAAAAAAAGCAAAAAATCTCCTGAAAACCTAAATAAAAAAACAAATGCGGTAATTTTTTTAATCCTATGCGCGCGGGAAGCTGAGACAGAGTTCTTTTTTTCTTTGGCCTAAGACGACGTATTATTTATATTTTGTGCATTTTATTTTGGGCCCTTATAGAGGGCCCTTATGAAAAGCAGTGCTGGAACACTGATAAGGCTACCCTCTTTAAAGATGTCAATAAATAAATAAATAAAAAAGACGTAATTGTTAAGCTTACCTGGCAATTTTGAGCAAATTTTGATTTTGAAAATCGGTCTCTTATAATCGCCCACCCTTCATGAAATGTCGCCGCACAGTGGGTAATTAATAGGAACAATACGGTAGTTTTTTATATCTACTAACATGCCAGTCATCTTGTCCTAAACTTTTATGAAAAAAATCACAAATTCATTTCAAGGACATTTTTAAGCAAATGCAATTGTATCTCCAGCCGAAAACAAATAACTAAAAATAGTTTTGCATTTTGTTCAAAACTAAAATAAACTTACATTGTTTCTTAAATTTGTGTCACATTTTGCCTCCAGGAGAATTTTGGTGATCTTCTGTTTCCCCAATCCCGCAGCTATGTGTAATGGAGTGTTGCCATCCTGAAAATCAAACGTAGTTATTCATATAAATATACATGCAGAGTAATAATTAAGGTTGCCTATGTTAATAAGAGACTTTGCCTAGTGATGAACTATATGCCCTTTCATCATCTGCAGCAAATGTTGTGGGTTCAATACTGTGGCTTGTGCATCCGTCAGGTGTGATAGTGAGTAGGATTTAGTTGTCATTAAAAGATTCTTTTTGCGAATATATTTGAGCCTCAATTTGACACTCTACTTTGCCTTCAATATAAAGGTTGTGTCACAATTACCCTTTCTTATTTGGATATAGTTGGACAAAAGGCCCTCTTGTGGTCTTAGTTATTATAAGAAAGCAATTTGTCTTGGCTTTAAGATACCCATATCGGCCTATAATTTTAAGTAATTTCATTAAAATGTTAGCATGTCTTGATAGTATACAAATAAATAGTCACTGCTGTACACTGTGAATTAATTTGTATGATTTTAAAATTACTCCCGGTCGTAACAAACGGCCCCTGGTCTCAATCTAAAATTTTGGATGGGAGCCACTTTCTGGAGAATTATATATATGGCTCCCGGTCACTTAAAATAAAAAGCTTGGCTTGTTTACTGCATACCAATCAGTATATACTAGAACTTTGATTTTAAAGGTGAGGTGTAGGAAGACAACAAGAGCGCTTGGAGGAAAACTAGCGGAATCATCACATTTGGAGTGAAAACTAAATGCATATCAATGATACACAGTACTTGCATGAAATGCATACCCCATGAAGGAGTTTATTTGTACAGGGGACCAACGGCTTTACGTGACTTCCGAACCACGGAGCAAGTAGAAACAAGGAGACGAAACCGACCGGCCCGGGGCTCGAACACACAACCTCTGTATTACGAGACCCGTGCTCTAACCGCTCGGCCACAGTCCCCTCTATATACATCAGTGTGCAAGAGAAGAAAAGCACTACTGGGCAACGCACTTGAACAAAAGTCTGAAAATTGCACACCAACCTTATTTTTCAAGTTGATATTACTTCCAGCGCTGATGAGAATACGTGTACATGTGATATGCCCAAATAAGGATGCGACGTGAAGAGGCGAGTCACCATTCTGTAAAATAAGGAAAAATGAGTCATACAAATAAGTTCTCAATAACAAATGAGACAAGAAGAGGTGACCTACCACTCTGTTAAATAAGAAAAAACGAGTCATACAAAAAAAGTTTTAAATAATAGAAGGTGCTCTAAGACATTTTGAGATACAACAATCAAATGGTGAGACACATCGGATGTTATACTTAAATTGTTTTAAAGTCAGAAACAGTGCAATTATGCAGCAGCATCCTTGTAGACTCATAATGTCCACTCTGACAGGCAAGATGCATTGGTTTGAATCCTCAGCAAATCCCCCCTTCCCTTGGATAAACCCTGACAGGACTGATTACAAATAAGCTTACATCTCATTATTCTACTTACATTGTTTTGACAGTCACGACTGGTGCCGGCACGCAGCAGCATTCTTGTAGACTCATTGTGACCATTCTGACAGGCAAGATGGATTGGCTTGTGTCCATGCTATAAAATTAAAAAATTAGAAGAAATTACTTTTCTCTCATCAACTGTTTTCAATCCATGCAGAATGCACGCATGCACATCACTGACATAAAATTGGATTGATCGAGCCCATGTTTACTGGTTGAACTATGAGTTAATGTTAATTGGGCGAGACTGGTGAATTCCAATAGTTCTCACAGCGGGATCAAGATTATCTTATTTTATCATTATCATATTGGATTCAATATTTTTCAATAGTGGAACACCTCAAAGCATAATGAATGATAACAGCTTTAATACAACAGGACCAGCATCATGGACTAACCGCGCCAGCCCGCAATAATTTGCTTTCCCACTATGGATCAAAAGATCTATGGCCTTACTGAAGCCAGCTCAGGCTGCCCATGAAAAGCCATGTTGTTTTCATCTCATCATCTCCGTCTCCATGGAGACCTGAATAATACCATTTGCCTCTTTCGATAAACAGATCTATGATCTAATATTGTAGCCACCTCTAGCTGCCTCACAGGGAGCTCCGTCAAACCACTTCAAATACAATTTCCAATTTTGCCTAGTTTCCTTTCTCACCTTATTGCCCACATGGACATGTGCTTTGCCTATTTTGATCAGGAGATCTATAATCTTACTGTAGCCTCCCTAGGCTGCCTCATGGAGGTTAAGCTGAATAATTGACTAGGTAAACCATTTAAAGAAAACGATGTCCCACTTTCCTCTGCTTTCCCTTCCTTACCTTATTCCCTACATGGACATGTGCTTTGCCTCTCTTGATCAGAAGATCTATGATCTTACTGTAGCCTCCCCAGGCTGCCTCATGGAGAGCCGTGTTGCCAGTTTCATCTTGTCTATCCACAGTGCATCCTTCATAGAGTAGCACCTTGACAGTGTCAACCTGGCCATCTGACACTGCTCTATGTAATGCCGTACAACCATGCTGAAATATCAAAGATGATAGACACAATCAGGTTAGGGGTCACATCAAATTAGGGCCGCTTCAAACCTCAATCGTCAGTATACCGTATTGTCCAGAACAATGGTAAGGGGCAGCTTCAAAACTCAACTGGCGGTTGCCTGCCAGTTCTGGGTGGTTCAACCGGAATAAACAATAGCCAACCGCCCAGAACCGGCAGACAACCGCCGGTTGAGTTTTGAAGCCGTCCCTAACTGCCCACAACCGCCAGAATCAGGCGGTTAACGTACTGTCCATTGAGTTTTGAAGTGGCCCCTTATTTACTATTCTTAATGTTTATAGCCATCTAAGCTACACAACTTTAGTTCAAAATTTTACAACTGTTTTTATGAAACTTCAGGTATTGTTAAGATCAATAAACCACAAGTTTTACAAATTATTGTCTATTTAATAAAATCTTGTATTTGTTTTTTTGACTATTTAACTATTTAATTTTAACTTCATCTTGTTCAATATTTCCATAATTATCAAACAAACAGTATTACAAGATTCTATGTCCACCTTATCCATGACAAAGAGATTAAAAAGGCTTCTTTAATAATAATAATATAATTAGGCCATCATTTCACACATGTTGAAGAGGGTACCCTGTTAAAGGAGCATAGTCCTATTTTTCAAAAGTTGTATTTTGATTTCATATGAAAAATTACCACTCAAAAAGTCTAAATTTCAAATTTCGGGTAAATTGGCCAGACCATTTTGATTTTATAAGTCATTATGTATTTCTTAGCTTCCTATACTTTACTGTATAAATTAATTATGGTTACCATAATTATAAACATTTTTACCCATATCTCCAAAACTAAACATGCTTCAGCTGTGAAATTTCGCATGGAATATGAGAAATATATGAGTAATATTTCGAAAATCATAAAAAGTTTGAAAAAAAGTTGAAGCAATCGGACCATACTCCTTTAAAGTTTTCTTAGAAGATGACTTGATAAAACACATATATAGTTACAGAAAAGCAATACACTTGAGGTCTCTAGTCTTTAATTGGATCACACCGACTTTTGTTTTTTTAAACTGGTTCCAGCACTACTTGTAAAATGTATTTGAAAAAAGTGCAAAAATTATGATCCGTCCAAGTGCCTGTACTTCTGCAAAAGCCATATGGTGTAGCTTGCTAGCTGAGTTGTTTTAGATACTAACCACTCATAATATGTTGTCATATATGTGAAGCTGGTACATAATTGAAAGAAACACATACCTTGTCTTGCAAATCTAGCTGACATCCTAGCTGCAGACATAACTTGAGGGCTACGGTCTTGCCATAATTAGCAGCATAATGAAGAGCAGTCCGCCCATGCTGTGAAAATATAGCAAATATAATGTTTAAGGCTGTGAAAATATAGTAAACCTAATATTTATTAAAGGCATAGTTTAGTACATGGACAGAACTAGAAGACATAAAACAGTTTATGGAGTGAGGTGGGGATTCCATGACCCAAAAGTGGACGTATAACTTGTTTGCCATTTTTTTGACTCCAAGAAAGTTGTACTTTAAAGTTGCTTGATGTTCCTGCTACAGCTATTAAGGTTTCACTGCAAGTGGAATTTCTACTTTAATGTGTACATGCAACATACGGAGTGAGTCAATAGAAGTAGGCCTACAATAGTTGAAATGGGCAAGTTAAAAACTAAACAAATAACGTTTGTTTCTAAGTAAATCATGAATTTACCTTTAGAATGTTCTTTAAATATGGCGCCCATTTCAACACTTTTATTGACTCACTCGGTATACACTACACTTGAAACTACAACTTTAAACAATCTGGCACAATTTTTCTGCGATACGGAAAAATAAGACAAATCTAAACCAAGACATTTTTTTATTTCAAATGTCTGATGCAGACATACATTTTCAAGGTGGTGGTGTCAAACTTATGACCCTGAGTACGCATTCAAGAAACATACAAAAATAAAATGAACACTACTCATGTAATCAACATCAAATGTCGCTCCTACGTTGAAAGTTTCCTAATAGTTACAAAATCTCCTTCGCCGCGGCTGCAATACACAGTCTGTTACATGAACCCTACTCACCTCATCAACATCAAATGTCACTCCTCCATTAACAAGTTTCCTGATAGTTTCACAGTCTCCTTTGCTGGCTGCAATACACAGTCTCTTGATGTTCCCACCGCTAGAGCTACCACTTGATGTAGCAGACATGACCTTGCACTTAGTCCATATCAGAGGACTGCAATCTTGTATATTATATCAATGTTGTGTCAATGTGGCACTATAGGCCTACTGATACATCTGAAACAATCAAATAAGCAATTAAGAAATCAATGGCCCATTGTCATCAAATTACATAAACTTTTAAATATAGCAATATCTCGTGGAACAAAGTTTGTAACTCTGAGTTTCAAGCTGGGGCGATCTTCAGACACCTGATAAACTTTTAAATATGTATTTAGAATGTCTTGGAATGTCTTTCATTGGAAAGATCATCAAATATTCTTCAAAATGAGAGTCAACCATAATCTTATGATCATAAGAAAGTTACAGCAAAAAAAGTGTTGTTTGATAGAACAGAAAAAAGTTACCCACACTGTAGCAACACTGTACCCAACTTGAGCCCAATTGGGTGGTTGAAATTTTCAACAAAAATAATAAAATATTTGTTGTTTTGTATTTTTTTACTCTAATATTAGCTAACATGCAAATTTGAATGTAAAAATTATTACACTTTAAAGTAGGCAAGACAACTTATTAGTCAACTTCTGTGCCAATAATAGCATTGAATGTTGCCAATCTTGTCACCCAATTCGCCATCTCACCAATTCGCTCTTTTGAAGAAAAACACAAAATTTGGTAGTGAGCTTTTTCATCAAGAGTTGTAATTTTTTCATATCACCCCTGTGTTTTAAGCAGATATTGAATGGCAATCCAACTTTAGAATTATGAGGCTAAGATCGAGCTGAAGGAAGTGTTGTTTTGAATTATTTCTTTTTTGGTTTCTCATGTTGAATACGGTAGCATAAACTTTACAAAAATTTGCAAGTAATTGCCCTCAAATTTCACCTCTTTTACTTTGACAATATAACAAACAAATACAGCAGAAGTAAATAATTTTGTAAACTAAGAAAACAATCATGTGAAAGCATTTTAGGGGAGACACACAAACTAATTGGCAATGTGGTTAAAATATCTGCACTAGTCGGAAGAGTCTATTTTCTGGACTAATCTTTTCAACATGTCAATAATTCCTCTTATCTACACATTTTGTTGTGCCCCTGTGTACTATATGATTTCAAAGCATTAAATTGAATATGTTCCAGCCAGATGCCCCAAATTTGACTGAATTTGCTGTCTAGCTTAAATAACTGCAAGCTGTTGCCGAATAGTTTAAATTAAATTTGAATTGAATTGGCCATGTCATTTTGGCTGTTGGTAATGTAAAATTAGCTTGTGTAATTGTCCTGTGCCTGGCACCATGACTTGAATTAGTGTCAATGGTAAATTATGCTACATAAAACTGCCATTTAAGCATGTCTGTAGGCCTACAGATCTTCTTGGGACTATTTTAATATTTAGAATCCAAATGCGTGATTTTGGGTCCCAAACTAGCCCATGGCAAATTTTTTTTGTTTACCAGGTTGTAGAATTCGATTCTTCCTGCATTTGGTGATTATTTTAGAATTTTCCTTGATCTTTTTTTAAGATAGGTAGTCAATATTTTCAGTCGTGCACAAATTAAAGCAAAGCCATTCTTTTCAGAATATTATTTCAGAAAATTGTGCAAGTTGGAAAGCGCCCTCTTTGGCCAAACCAAAATAATAGTTTGAAATACTGGTACGTCATTGTAAAGGAACAACTCCCAATCTTCCAAATGCTGTTTATTCTGTTCAATTGCTCCTATCTCGAGATATGCGTAATTATATGCAGAAGTGAAAAATCACAATAGTGCCACTTTTATTAGGAAAGAAAGCTGCGCATGGAAATGAAGGAGAGTATTTTTGTTTGTCCTTGAATTTGAAAATTAACAACTATAAAATAGGTTTATTTGGTAACATCAGATAATTTAAAGTCTCCTCTTTGTATTCTTACTATTATAAAAGTGCAATCACCCGGTACATTACATTTTCATGACGTCATAAAACATGGCGAATTAGCACTTCTGCAAAATTACAAATTTCACCAAAACTTAAATATTTTGACATTTTAAGGAAAATTTGCTATACATTTGATTTTATTAGTGTTATTTTGAAACCATGTTTGTCCATTGTTTACATGAAACATAACAAACATAAATATTACTAGTGTTAGCTTGGTAGTCTAATTTGTAACAAAAACAGCATTTTACACTCGTTATTGATTTGTGCAAAAGAACAGGAGATAGTGGATTATGTATCATCATGATTGATGATATTACAACTACCTAACACACTATCAAAACTTTACACATTTTTGTATGTGTAATAGGTGGAGGAAACAAGAGGCTGTTCCGTGATACTAAATGACCCAATTTAATGGTTGTTTATTTCAATTACATAGATAAAACTTCATATTTTTTCTTGATTAAAATGATCCCGTAAAAAGTGGAACAATTGTGCTTTTTCAATTCTGCATTCAATATTAAATAACTTCTGTAACATTTTCTAATTTGGTGTTAAGGGATACAGAAAAACATATTTAAAAAATCTGTTAGACAGATTTTTGAAATACTTCTTACTTTTGAAGTTACAACATAATTACTGTTTTAATTGTGTTTTGACTTGGAAACAATTTTGACATTTTTGCTAATTAAACAGAAAATTCAAGGTCAAGCACCAAAATTTCATCATAAATCTATGTAAACTATGGTTATAAATAACTTCTGTAACATTTTGTCTGGAAATTAAACAACGAATCAGTTATAATTAATATTTCTTAATTATGGGCTAAGTTACTGAGAAATATATATGGCAAACGTAATGAATATCCTTAAAAAGGTCGCAATTTAAAAGAAAAAAAAACATATCTTTAGATTCCACAATTGTCGCCGTAGGATGTTATCACATTTTATCACATAATGTTAACTTCAAAGAAAGTCGCATAGATATTATCTTGATGAAAGTTTCACTTTTTCTGTGGATAATGTATAAACATGGATTTCGGGGACATTGTTTTTGGATCTCAAACATCTCAAAATATTGTGAAAATATCGAAATGTTCAAATTTTACACATGATTGGCATCAAAAAATATCACTATGATGAGGAAGAATAAAAGATAGGTTATATTTTTCCTGATTCTTTATAACTTTGGTATTACATTTTGGACATCAATTTTCCCCATTTTTGGTGTTAGAAGGCCGATATCACATAGAAAAATAAGTTTAAAGTATGGAATTTATATATCAATTCAAAATGGTTTTATTCCAAACAAATAATCATCTTGGTAAAAAAAAATTATAGACCAAAGACACAAAAAATTACAAAATGCACTAATTTCATGAATATTGACCATATAGTGACCTACCTATTCCTTGATTCAATGAACCGTTCACAAGTTGTAGGGGGGGGGGGTTGATGCAAACAAAAAAAATATTCTTTTGCGACAAAAATTAGCGCCATAGTGGTCAATAGGCCTGGGACTTAAACCCATGAATCATGACACAATCTACGAAAATTGCCGAAAAATCAAAATTGTTGGAGTAATTGAGACATCATATGTGTGGTGCTCTGGCAAAATGAGCGGAAAGTCGCGATTTGCAAAATTGAGTTTATGATATATTTAAATTCTCTATAATCTCAGCTTTCGAATGGTATATAGTATCTCATACTTTCTTTCTACAATCTTCATTTAGAGATCGAAGTACAAGGCAGTCCACTCAAAATCTGGCAGTAAAATATTATCGCAAATCAATTTTAAAGTTACTGATTACAATAGTGTATAATAGCAAAACGCGATCAATACCCGTGAATAATTGCACTTCCCGGCATAATTGACCTTCAAAACGCGAGATATAGTTTCACACTTATGTATTAATATGTTTTATGTCAAAAACCGAAATTTGATCTTTTCACCATATTTTTACTTTAGCAGCCATTTATTTAAAATCTTCATAAAAATCGCGACTTTCCGCTCATTTTGCCAGAGCACCACTTATATGGTTGAAGTAGACCCATCAGACTTCCTGTTCTAACATTGTATAAAATCATAAATGCTCAATAATCAATACGGTAGGGTACCCGGGTACCTGACCGAAAATAAACACTGGTACCCGGGTAGCAAAATACCCGAAAAGTCCCAGGCCTAGTGGTCAACCCCATAGAAAACCATGTAAACTCAGTTTTTACCGGAATATTTGTGGTAATTTTTTTACCCAGACATCCCCGCTAAACGTGTGGAAAATGTCAGAATAAATCTGTATATATAGCGTGAATTATGATATTGCGAATTAGGTGGAATCGCAATCTTTATTCACAGTACGATACTGCGGATTAGCTTGCAGCCAGATCTTATTATTCGTAGTACTTATCGTACTGCGAATAGACTGTTCCAAACGTAAAACATCATGATTGACCTTTGACTTCTCGATCTGACATAAGGTGGAGATGACATTTCTTGCCGATATCATCAACGTGCATTGTAAGCCATGCCTACTCAAAAAAACGGGCCAAATGTCAGGAAAATCAAATAATACAGATTCAATCACAAGAACAGGTATAATGTGTAATTCATTTTAGAGCATTTTAACAAAGTGCCGTGATATACGTTTGCTGAAAATGACACTTAAAGAACAGCTAAGAACAGCGGCATTTAAGTGCAACTTTCACTGTAAAGTAAAAAGAACTCGCTTTGGAACTGGCACTCGTTTTGGTACTCATTTTACCACTTGTTTTGGAATAAAAGTGCTAAAACAAGTGGTTTTTGAGTTTTAAAACGAGTGCCAGTTCCAAAACGAGTGCTTTTTACTTTACAGTGTTTTCCCTGTAAGTGTAAGCTTAGCCTCAACACAGCCTAGGCCTTCAGATGTACATGTAACTATAGGCCTGAGAGAATTGAGGTGAACATGTGCCATGCATTTTTGCAAGTTAAAAGTCATTGGTAATTGGAAAAAGGTCAAAACAATTTGACCATCAACCTGCACGGTTGGCCCCTACATGTAATTATAATTAGGAGCGTTGTGCAGTAACCAACAAGACAAGACAAGACAAATAGGGTGGAGAAAACGTTCAAGACAAGAATGAGTTACTTGTTGATCATCTATTAAAATAATCCATACCGGTACTTTAAAAAAGATCAACCAAAAAACAAAACAAAAAATAAACTTACTGCAAATGTGATATTTATATTTGTACAGTGTATGTTAGTCCACAATATTCTAGTTATA
>JXSR01S017089.1:1174-14808 GCA_000969725.1 Ophiothrix spiculata
ATGTGAATTTGTAGAATTCAGAAATTGAATCATTCAGCCAGCTAGATCACGATCAATTTAGATGGCATTATGAAAAAACTATTTCCCAAATCAGCCATGTTTGTTATGGTGAAGAAAGTTGGTAATATCATTATATAGTTGACCATTTAGTTGAAAGAAATGTTCTAGAGCCTTGCCATTCACTTTTGTATTCAACTTTTCACATTGTAAAATGTGCCAATCGGTGATGAAAATTGTTATCATTCAACACTCTTTGGATAATTGTGGAAAAAAAACACTTGCAAAATGTCTGTAGGAGTCAAAATCATAAAAATATAGACTTTTACAGAATATGTGAGAACCCCCCCCCCCCCAATGACTTACTTGCCACTACCATTAGAGCGTATACCCTATATTATAATTTTAACTTTAAAAAGTGTGACTAAGCCCTAAAGTACATGTATGCATGCACTAAACATATAGGTAAATGGATTGAAGAACGAAAAATATATTGTCATCCCCGGGCATCATCATCCGGTCATCTTTTATGATTAATTCCGTCATCAGCTAAACATGGAGCACATATGTATGTCGTTTTCTAAGGCCTTTGAACTTGAAATTGGGACGCCAAAGGTTAGGTTGTTTTATACCATAGAGTAGGGTCTCCTCTTTCCATTGATACCAAAATCATGAAAATAAGCCAAGGCTAATTTATTACATAATTTGGACGTTACATAATTACATAATGTCTGCCTTATGTAATGAGAGACCTTGACCTTCCCCAGCTCTCATAATTTCAACTATATATATTGTGTGCCCCAGCACATGCAGTCCATCATCAAAGTGTGTTTTTACTATTACCATCTATTCTGCATGTCTACTTTCTATTTGAATCCTATATTTTTTATTATACTAATTAATTTAGAAAATGCATTCAAATTTATGGCAGTCAGTTGGAGTAGAAAATAGCTTAAATGGACGGTTTGAATTTTTGCAAATTATGTTAAATTTGTTGAATTTTGCAATTTTTTGGCCATTTTGTCCTTAAAGAAAAGATCCTACTTTTTAAAGAACCTAACTGATCTTGATTTTCTGTACATTTTCTGCACTGAAAGACTCCTTTTTTGTCTAAATTTTGTCACCAAAGACGCCTACTTTCAACGTTCCCCCTGCTACATGTCATTTGCCATAAGACCATCAAAGTTGAATTGTCACAGCCTGATATTGTATGTGCGCCTGCATGAATAAAATTAATTAAAGGTTGGAATATTTTTCACTTGCTAGCATCTGGTTCTGGGATCAGGTTAGCGTCTAAACTCAAACCACACACTAGCTGCGTCTTGCTATATAGTATGTCATGGGCTGTTGTGAGATATTGTATCACAGTGAAATATAAATTTCCCTTAATAGCCTTTTTTGTGCCATTTTTTTAATGTCGACAAATGCCATTAAAAACCAGGTTTAAATACACATTCTACTTCTACTTCTACTCTTATTCTCATCAAAGCCTGTTCAGCATCTAGATGAGCTCTCTGGTCCTAGAGAGATGATACTTTTGAAGGTATAATGACTTTGCACTCTTGTCCTAGAGTAGATGACATATTTTGACATATGGTCACGGTACCGGGGAGGATTCCCCTACTCTTATTTCAAACAGCTGTAGCTTAGCCCGTGACGTTCTTTTACATCCGACAGTGTGTCAGGAACACTTCAGATGGGACCGACAGCTTTACGTGCCCCCCGAAGCACGAAGCAAGTAGAGTAAAGTTTCTTGCATAGGGAAACAAGGAAACGTGTTGGGACCGGGGCTCGACGCCCACGACAGATGACATTAATGCAATTATGAGTCCAACGCTCACTTTAAATTTGGTCTATTTATATGCATATAGAGAAAACATCTCGTCAAGGGCAGTAGGTCAGAGATGCACACAGAATTCTGAAGCTTGGACCCCTTAATCATTAACTATCCCATTAACCTTTCAATTAAGTTAATGAGAAGATCAGCATACCACAACGCATGGTCACTGTATCAATTACAAAATATCACTATACAGCACAAATAAATGGCAATAATACTTTAACAAAATTTACATGGACATGATATTTTTCCACACATAAAAATACAAAAACTGTTTACAAATTACATTTCTTGTAAAGGCCTAAATATTGAAGTAATGGAAGGTTTTATGGACTTGGAACACATGATATTGTTATTTGATACACCTTGTTGTTTTCTCTGAAGCATCTCTTCCTCAAGGCTTGAATTTGACACTGCTCTATGCAAGTCGCTTTCATCTTGACTGGCCTTTGTAGTGATGAGTTGTGCTGCAATACTGTTGATGCTTTTCTTGGGACATAAACTATTTCTGTCTAAATTTAAATACTGAATGGAATTTGGAGGGATTTCTGAAGGTATAGTGTTTGACTTGAAAGACTCGTTTGAATCAGTATGGCGCTTTTTTGATAAATTGGCTAAATGTGATGCTAACCCATTGATGTTTCGTTTCTTGCTGCCAAAATTGTTATCTAATTGTTCCTTGTCTGCGCATGACACATTTGTATCACTTAACAGAGGAACACAATGACTTGAATCTTCACTAGGAGTTTCCTCCGTTTCGTTGTCGGAAGCATCTTCATCGCCATCACTACGGCTGAATCTCAGCAGTTTTGGTTGCAGAAGCTGAGCAGCCCGATGATAGATACTGTCATTTTGTGGGACATTTGATGACATATCACAGCTACTAAACACTTGTTCTTGTGCCTCATCCGAAATTACTGATGTCTTAAAAACAGGATCTTTTTTCCCAAAATGATCGCTTTCAGTTTGATTGTTGTATTTATGTTGCGCAAGCTGCGTTGAAAGTAATTGAGTTGCTAAATCATTGATTTTCATTTTCTTGTTGAAAATATGACCATCAGCTGGTCTAAGAGCATCATTTTTGGAAGTCGTTAGACTATCATCAAGTTGGAAAGTAGGATCTTGTGAAGTTTTCATAGCCAGCAGATGTGCTGCCACATCATCAACTGTGTTTGCTTTATTAAACACATCACTATCTATAATTTTAAAGCCATTATTCTTTGAAACTTTTGAGGACAACTGTGAAGCTAGATTGTTGATTTTTTTCTTCTTTTTATCAAAGTCTGCTTGATCTTCTTTGTGACTAGTTTCTATTTTTGTTTCTTCAGTTTGATCTTTTGGATCTTCGGTGGGCAAAGAAAGCTGCATGCGAATGTGATCAACGATACTTATTCCTTCATCAACTTGGTCTTCTTCTTCTTTTTCAGTTACAAAACTCTGCAGAGTGGAAGACTCTACTTGGTTTTGTTGGATCTGAAGATTTGAGTTTGGCTCTTCATATCTAGAAACCAGTAATTTTGAAGCTATGTCATGAATACCTTTTTTAATCACTGTATCCATAGTATCTGTAGCTGTTCCTCCATTGACACATGGTGAAGACAGACCTGGTAGAAATGGCAATGAATTCGCCATTGAGTTGGAGGACACCGATCTCGACATAAAATCAGTCATATGTTTTGGTGGCATTCCAGATGCAAGTTCTCTGTCAAAATTGTCCATTATATCTGCCTTGCGTTCATCTTTATCAGCAGGATGAGTAGGATTCGATAAAACCCCTCTTGCTTCACCAGCCAACATCTGCATCACTTTCGCTGACTTGTAAAAATCGGATCCGAGATAATTAGCAAAATCTGGTTTACTTTGTTGTTCACTGGAGGAAAAGATACTAGACCCAACAAAACTATGTGATGTATAGTCCAAATTTGTGAGCTCATTTAGGTGGGTTTTGCGGTGGCCAATGAGGGCGCTATTTTGAGAAAACGCTTTGCCGCAGACTTCGCATTTGTATGGTTTCTCACCCGTGTGAGTCCGTAGATGCCGTCGTAAATCTTCTTTCGCAGCAAACGCTTTACTGCAGACGTCACACTGAAATGGTCGTTCACCTGTGTGTATGCGCTCGTGAATACGCGCGTAACCTTTTTGCGCAAACGACTTTTCGCAGAACCGGCACTGGAAAGGTTTCTCTCCTGTATGTGTTCTTTCGTGCTGTCTGAGTTGGCTGCTGCTACGACAATCACGACCACAAAATTTGCAGAGATAAAATGACCTTTGTTTCCTCTTCATTACGCTAAGTCCATCAATTAACTCCTGTTGCTGTTCTTCAGGCATGCTTATCAATTTTTCAACTATATCTGGAGTCAATTCTTTTGTTCCTATCAGGCCTGCAACTTGTATCATATCAAGCAAGGCTGGCGGAAGATCTGGAAAATGTGTTCTTTCATGCTGCCTGAGTTGACTGAGGCTATGACAATCACAACCGCAAAATCTGCAGAGATAATCATAATATTTTGTTTTTTTCGTCATTATGCTAAGTCCATCAATAAACTCTCGTTGCTGGTCTTCAGGCATGCTTTTTAATTTGTCAATTATATCTGGAGTCATTACTTTTGTTCCTATCAGGCCTGCAGCTTGAATTGCATTAAGCAAGGCTGGCGGAAGATCTGGGAGCTGTGATACATCAAAATCAGGCGATGGTGTTTGGAGTTCAACGATGGCGGGTTTGGAAGCAAATGGCCGATCTCCAGAATGTATCGCTTCGTGCTTATTCCGGTACGATCTCTGCGAAAATCCACGCGCACACACTTTACACTTGTATGGTTTCTCGCCCGTATGTATCCTTTCATGCCGTCGCAAATCTTCTTTCGTACAAAATGCTTTCCCGCAAAACGTACATTTGAATGGCCGTTCACCCGTGTGTATCCGTTCGTGAATTTTCAGGTACCCTTTCTGAGCGAAACTTTTTGGGCAAAAACGACAAGCATGTGGTTTTTCTCCGGTATGTGTCCTCTCATGCAGAAGCAAGTGGCTGCCTCCAGCAAATGTCTTCTCACAAAATGCGCATTTGTAATGTTTCTTCTCATTTTTAGAAGGCGTATGTCGTGCTGAATCTACCATAGATGGCAAACCATCACTATTGCGGTGAGCTTCATTTCTGTGACAAGAAATAGCACTTGCGTCATCTGTTGATGGACCAGGATTTATTGCTATTATTCCGTCAGCTGAACCACCATGCTGTGTATGGCTGCTTTTAACCCGATTCCTCCTTTTCTGTCTGCACCATTTCTTTTTCTTTTGACCTGTTGAATATTTGTTTTTGCCTTGTCCAAAGTACAACCTCCATTGATGGAATCTGTATTTATGAAACCACTGTCTATGTTTTCGGATGTGGCTCATATAGCGCGAGGATTTACCGCGGAACCGTCTTCTACAATAAATACACACATGCTGTATAGTGTTAGCCATATTTTGTTTGGTCTACTTGTGCTTTATACATACATGAAAATGTATCTCATATAAGACCCAGGTTATTCTCTTTCCATCAATTCTCATTAGCATTCCAGTTTGACTTTTAACTCACATTGATCTGGATCAAATTTGTGGTTGTGGTGATGGTGCTAGGCAAATTACATTGTCAGCTAAGTTTGGTGTTTGAGAAGCGAGTTGAATGCAAACTGAGGTGGACTGATCTGGGCTTGGTCATATTAGATGCTGGTTACCTGGAGTGTATGCACAGGCACTCTGAAAATTGAAAGCAAAATACAACCATAAGATTACTTTCATGTTTTAAAATAAATTACTCAAATATATAACCTGTGCATGCCTAAAGACCCACAGATAAATTGACATGATCAGCTTGTTAAGATGAACTGCCTCAAAAAGTTGTGTTTCTATAATTATAGGTTTGCTTTAAAAACATGAAAATCTATTTTTTTTCCCTGTTTCTTATTTCTCCTTTCTACGGGTCCACCCTGATTCTGCATCAAAATAATATTATGACAAAGTAAAAAGAAAATATGTGTTTCCCCACCCTCCCTGATGTTTTAAGATTTTGAAATATTTTTATTATTTTCCTTATTATGTACCATAACTTTGGTTCTGAATTATTGTACTGAAGAAAGATACAAGGGTTTGATAATCATTATTAAACAAATTTCACACACTTTGTTTAAGCTAGGGGTAAAGCAATTAGAAAGTAACAAAATTTAGAAGGGCCTCTCCATTTTTGGATCATGTCATCTAAACTAAGGCATTTGAATATGAATTTTACACTAAATAAATAATAAATTTGGGAAAACTAATACATAATAATGACCTCCCTCACCAAATTTGGACAAAGTCAGGACAAAAACACATGCTTTATTTTACTTGGTATTACCAAGAAGTTACCATGGTAACTTCTTGGTATTACATATAAAATGAAGGAGCACTGAATATAATGAATAGAACCATATCTTAAACACACCCCTCTATGTTGCAGAATGCATACAATCCAAATCAATATTCAATATGAGGGCAGCATAAAAAAGATACATAGAACTCAATTGCAAAAGGCTAAATTATTCCATGTAAGCATGTCCTGATTTTTGGTTAAGTACATGTATAAGCAGGCATGATTGTTTTTATATTATTTTCCTTATTTTGTTTTGAATTGAGGACCCTAGAAGGGGGTTAAGTCACATTGAGTACAAACTGAGAAAATTGCACAAACATCATATCATTTGTGTTGTCTTGAATGGTATTGCTGTATCTCGCAGTCTCGGAAGTTGAAAGAAGAGGAAAAAATATTAAAAATGTGACATTTTTCCAGGCACCATGTTTTTAAAGGGTGGGTAGAATTACAGGAAATACAATATTTCATTACTTGAGTGCATTTCCTTTTGGAAATGATATGCATAGATCAAATCAATGGGCATGTTTAACAGTTTATAACTGGTTTAAAACTGAAAAAAATATGGTACCTTACCATAATGAACAAACTTTGTGAAATTATTTATTTGAACACAACACAAAAAAAAAACAATCGTTTAAAATAGGGCAATAGATTTAAAAGGAAGGTTGAAAATACTAATACATAATTTGTAATCACTATGGAAGGCAATTTTGGGGTAATTGTCCGAGGGAATTCAATGTGTCAATAATTGGTTAATGAACCTGACCGAATATGCGTATGTGAAAAATGCTGGCGCATATGATACAACATATACCCTGTATGTGTTAGGAAAACGGCAAGATTGCAAAGTTGACTTACGCAGAATGATGTATCTATCTGGCAAGAACTTGAACATTTGAACACTGACCAAATCTTTTTACATGAATTGTTCATGATTTTGGTATTATTTTGGTCAAATTTTGTTGCTAATACATCTATAGATAAACATGACCACAAGTTCATTTGAATATTCAGCAAGATTTAGTATGTTGTTTTGAGTCCAAAAATATGGACTAATTTACTTCCCGTATGGTCATATTGGTTTATATGCGTTAATCCGCTGCTTGTTGCATACTTCAAGATTTACAGAGTATAACTCCCAAGCATTTTCAAACCATTAAAAGTCCAAATACATGATTCAGAAATGCCTAGTTCCCCCTGCCAATCAAACCCTTATCTCTGGCCTCTGAATCAAATGACCAATAATTGTCGGTGATTGTTTTGGACCTCTGTATTTACCTCGGTCCAAAACAATCACCTCAGAATTCACACAATGACCTCCAAAAAGATGGTGCCGAGTTATTATTGTCTAATCAGGCATTCTGTCTTCTTTAAAGCATTAGTCCGACCCTAGCCGCTGATTCTTCGAATGCAACCAGTAGATCTTGAGCAGAAGTTCTGAGGTCAGGGCGACATCGTCTGCATAGTCTAGGTCTGTCAGATACTTTTGACTTTTACGTCCAGATCCTCTGCCAATTGTGAGGCCCTTGTATACTCATGGTGTCAGCTGACTTGAGGTAACCTTATCACATATTACTAGTACTTACCTAACAATTTCACTTATTTTATCTTGCAGTCACAACAGATGCCAATTATACAAAGTTCCATTTGTTGTAAGAGAGAAGATACTTTCCATATTTCCTAATAAGAGAGCAACAAAATGCAAATAAAATACATTTAGGTTAAACATTCATAAATTATGTCTTATTATAAACCATGCAGGTCAAATTTCTATACATTATTTAAAACACACTTAAACAGGCACAATGCAATTTGCAGGCCACAGCTTAATCAGCACCAATATTGCCATATTAAAACAACTATACAGACATCCAACCCCAGGGTCAAAGGTCATGTCTCTCGAGGAGAATCCATTTGTATTCTTGCAAAAGAATTTTGCGAGAATCCACTGAATCCATTAAAGTTAAAGTTAAATTCAAACCCCCGCTTTTAACCAATCAGAGGACAGGAATCTACATAAAGTATACAATCTCTGATATCTTCCATCCGGTCAAAAAGTTGCCATGGACAGGATTGTCAGGAATATTTTTGATTTATGAAAAAAATATATCCTGCTCTTTAATCCAGCAAAATATCTGCCCCAGGTGACTGCATTGCGAGTCAAATATTGCCCTTCAACTTCGGTGTTAGGCAATAACAGTACTTTAGGCTTATATTTTTCAGCTCGTATGGTCTAGTGGAATAGAGCAGGACTACGGCCAACGGGTAATGTCCTTGGGCAAGGCTTTTAATCCTCATTGCTTTGTCTACCCGAGCGTTATTGGGAAGCTGTTATGGGAAACATTACAATCTAAGTGCAGATAGGGTGCGCGCTTGACCAGCGACTTCTAGGTGAATGGAAATGATTGTGATGGTTTCCTGACGGCAGCGTAATAATAGGCATCAGCGCTTTGAAGTGTAGTATAAGGCGCTCTATAAATGGTGTGAATTATTATTAATAACCTTGGGCAGATATTTGCACCATTGTCCTTATGAGCAGTAACCAAAGATATATAGGGGAGATGCCAGACTCCATATATGGGCCTGTGTAATGGCGTCTTTAGTCATTGAGCTCAAATTTGGGGTATTACATTTGTAGGTACACTCGGTTCTACCAAAATCAACTCAGGGTGTGGAAATTCGGTTTAGCATAAGAGACAAACAGCGAAAATACTACTTTTACACACCAGGGTGCACGCAAAGTGTGTGTTTAAATTTTCTTGCATTTCAAAAAGAAGCGTTGCACCATGAGCAAAAACCAGAAAACCCAAATTTGATCCCCAAGCTCAGACAAAAAATTAAAAAGCAGCATATCTGGCATCTCTCCTCTAAATCTATGATATTGTCTCACCTCTTACGATCTTGCAAAGGTCTGACATTACATCATCACCCACTTTCCATTGTAAGGCTAGCCTGAGAGTCTGGTTTGTCCTGGTTTTCAATCAAAGTACTGTAGTATTCTAGACCTGAAATTAAAATATACACTGATTAGGAAAATCACAGTGTAGGCCTACTATGCCTGCAGAAAAAATCTGACTACATTCACAATGCAATGTGTATTTCTACGTACTTATTATTAGGCCTAAAAAAAATTGTTTGATTGGTGTAACAAAGAAAAAAAATAAGGTAGGTTTTCCTTTTTTTTTAAAAGTCTAGCCTATGTTTCACATACAAGAACACAAAATATACGACACATTTATACAAAAACATCTTCACTTTCTGTAACACATCTTTTATTTCTCATTTTGAATGTCCTGCACAGTACTGGTCCTGCAAGCCATATCTAGGACCCAATGAATCGATTTCCATCAAATTTGGGATTTGGAGGTTTTTTACCATGCTCAAAAAAATAAAAATATTTAGGGTTGGCAGTAAAAATAGGGTCGGTCAGGTTATCAACACTCACATCCACTTTTTAGATATTCAAATGTAAAATGTCAAAAACTTTTGCATGCTTCACGCGTTTATCAAGATTTTATCTCCATTTTTTGCTATAAGTAGCAATTTTTTTCCAAAATTTCACGCGATTGTAAATATTTTATAAAATTTGCTTTGCACGTTAATCAAGATTTTATCTCCATTTTAGCTACAAGAAGCAAATTTGTTTTAAAATTTCACACGCTTCGCCCGATTGTTAATATTCTATAAAATTTGATGTCCGAAATTAGTATGTTTACAGATTTTTTTGCGCGCTATGCGTATATTTAAAACATCCAATCATACACCTCCCATGGTGTTTTTCGGGGGAAACAATAACTTGTGCCCCCCATCAAAAAATCCTGTGCACACCACTGACAGCATACAAGGTACTGTAACTTTAATTTGCAATTTGGATGTTATTTTATGCTGTACTTGGAGCTGGATTTTTAACTGTTTTTAACCGCAATTGGATCTATCATGGCTGGCCGTAGGGGTTTCCACGCTGCACTTACAGTGTGCATGGCGATTTTATTTTTGTATAAAACTCTAAACAACCAACTTCCTGAGGTGCCAAAGCTCTGGAATTATGACCACTGGACTTCTCCTCTTCAGCTAGCGCAAGAAAACCGGGTGAGTTCGTTCCATTTTCCTACAACAATTACTTCATCTCTGTCAAACATTGGCCGGAAGATTGTGACGCTCAAATCTAGGCTGAAAACCCACGCCTTGTTTATCATTTTACTTGCAAATGACATTGCCCAAAATCCAGGGCCCTATCAACCTAAATATCCTTGTTTGCTCTGCAGAAAGGCCGCCAAATATGGTCAACAAGCTATTGAGTGTGAATCGTGCAATGCTTGGTTTTGGTTTCACAGGAACTGTTTAGAAATGACTGAAGAAATGTATGATGTTCTTCTTGAACACCCATCATATTCATGGCTGTGCTGTAACTGCGGCTTACCTAACTTTGATTCTTCATTTTTCTCTAACTCAAGTATTGACTTATCAAATAGTTTTGATTCACTGAGCTCAATCTCAGAATCAGATGTTCATGAACCAAATCAGTGCAATCTTCAGGATAGACCCAAAACATCTAGCCCCAAACCCAGGGGTAATAAAAAGACAATGAGTTCCAAAAACCACAAGAACAAACAAAACTTTTTTAAGATTCTCAACGTGAATTGTCAAAGTGTCAAAGCAAAACTTGCCAACTTCCAAGCCATCTTGGATGAAGAAAACCCTGACATCATAGTTGGAACTAAATCGTGGCTCAATAAAAAACATCGCATCTGGGGAAATTTTCCCCCCTCATTTCAATGTTTTCAGGAAAGACAGGCAAAACGGGAATAATTCACACGGTGGTGTATTCATAGCAGTGAAAAATTCTGAGGAAAGGGATCTTGACAGTGACTGTGAAATTTTGTGGATCACTATTCATGTCAGAGGGCTGAAACCGATGTATATTGGTGCTTTTTACCGTTCTCAAGCTACTACCCCTGATTACATGCATGAACTAGATAAATCTTTAGCTAAAATACCAAAGGCAGCCTCCATTTGGCTTCTAGGGGACTTTAATTAACCTTCCAGATATAGACTGGGAAAAAAACACCTTCATTCCTGGAGGAAGGTATCCCGAGTGTAGTAAGATCATGATTGAAACAATGGAGGATCACAATCTCACAGAAATCGTGGACAAACCAACCAGGGACAAATCAATTCTTGATCTATGTTTTGTTAGTCACCCAGCTTTCGTAGACGAGAAGTAAGTCATTGCAGGTATCAGCGACCACGATATAGTCATCGTTAATGCTAAGGTTTCTGCTAAATCAATCAGACCCCCTCAGGAGGAAGATTTTTCTCTACAAGAAAGCAGATTTCCCTGCTATTGACACTCTGATCTTAAACTTCAATGAATTAAAGTTAACAACTGAGTATGTTGCTGAAACAGACATTGAAACATTGTGGCAGTATTTCAAAGACATGCTCCAATCAGCAATCAATATGCATATTCCATCGAAAATGAGTTCTACTAGATATAATCTCCCTTGGGTTGACAGATCAATCAAAAGCACCATCCGTAAGAAGAAGAGACTATATAACAAAGCTAGACGATCCGGCTCTTCAGCTGCATGGAACAAATTTAAAAACTTGCGTCGTTCCGTGGACAAAAAGATCAAGCAAGCACACAAACAATACATCCATGATGTAATTGGAGAGAGCCTGAAAAGTGAGAACTCAAAGCCATTTTGGAACTACATAAAATCAAAAAGCCAGGAAGTTTTTGGTATCTCCACCTTGACTACCGAGGGACATTCAGTGTCATTAGCATCTAACAAAGCCAAAGCTCTTAACAACCAATTTTGTTCAGTATTCACCAAAGAAAATATCAATGTCATGCCTTCATTGAGTAAAAACAACATTCCAGATATTGGCAAGTTGACAATTACTGCCGATGGAGTTAAGGCTGGGGTAGACCTTCAAATGGCATAAACCGTTTTTGTACTCTAACTTACAAACTAAATGTATAAACTATATAAAAGTATATATTTTTAGAAGTGAATTTTTACCCTGAACATGATGATGATATCAGTTTTTGACCAAAAATTTCAATTTTGGCAAAAAATGCCAAAAAACATATTTTTTTGCCCCAAAATTTCTGGAAAGCCTAACTAAAATTTGCCTTCATGAAATGTTGAACTTTTTTGCTTTTTGGAATTTAGAAACAAATGTCTAGGAACGGTTTTCTCAAATTTTTGATTGTTATCTTAGTTTTCCTAAAAATGACAAAAATAGGTCAAAAAATGCAAAAAATCCCACCGCTGCCACCAAAATGGTTTGACCTATTTTTGGCATTTTTGGGAAAACTAAGATAAAAATCAAAAATTTGAGAAAACCGTTCCTAGACATTTGTTTCTAAATTCCAAAAAGCAAAAAAGTTCAAAATTTCACGAATGCAAATTTTAGTTAGGCTTTCCAGAAATTTTGAGGCAAAAAATACGGTTTTTTAGCATTCTTTGCCAAAATTGACATTTTTGGTCAAAAACTGATATCATCATCATGTTCAGGGTAAAAATCCACTTCTAAAAATGTATACTTTTATATGGTTTACGCAATTAGTTTGAGAGTTAGAGTACAAAAACAGTTCATGCTAGTTGAAGGTCTGCATGTACCCCAGCCTTAAGAAACTTTTATCAGACATTCAGCCCAAAAAAGCCATTGGCCCCGACAAGATTCCTGCAAGAGTCCTAAAGTCTTGCTCTGAAAGTTTAGCTCCAGTTCTACAAAAACTTTTTCAGAAATCTATCGACTCAGGGGAGTTGCCTAGAGATTGGCGTAACGCCAATGTTGTCCAAATCTACAAGAAAGGGGATAGAACTAATCCAGCGAATTATCTGCCAGTTTCACTCACGTCCATCCCGTGAAAACTACTTGAGCACATCATACATGTACATCACCATGTCATGAATCATCTCGACCAACATCAAATACTCACCAATTGTCAGCATGGTTTTCGACAGGGAAGATCCTGCAACACACAACTTGCTGGCCTCATAGATGATCTTGCAAAAATCCTTGATGATAAAAGCCAGGCAGACTTGATAATTCTAGATTTCAGCAAGGCGTTCGACACCGTCCCCCATCAACGACTCCTATCCAAGCTAAGAAATATCGACATTAACAACAGCCTTCTGGAGTGGATTAAGATTTTCCTTACCACCAGACACCAGAGAGTCCTCCTCGAGGGAGAATCATCACCTGAATCATCTGTCACCTCCGGAGTACCCCAAGGGATTGTGATGGGCCCCTTGCTGTTTCTAATTTACATAAACAACCTTCTGGACGCAGTATCATCGAAAGTCAGATTACTTGCAGATGATTGCATCATATACAGAGAAATTAAATCATCTCAAGATGGTGAAGATCTGCCCCAAAAACAGAAAGTCAGAT
>JXSR01S017091.1:35327-49806 GCA_000969725.1 Ophiothrix spiculata
AAATGGCGGCATTATGAAGCTTTATTTTTAAAATGTTTTCATGGTAGATACCAAGGGCAACCAAATTCAAGTTTTTGACTAAAAAATGTGGTATAGTAGCTTTAACTGTTGCCTTTTACATAAATACGGATTTGGAAAAGTCAGGCTACAGAGAAACACACTATGCTAATATTTGTAAACCTGAGAGGGTACAAGACATCATTTCAAATATTGGGATTCTGGTAATTTCTGTCTGTAACGAATTTACTTTATCAGTGACAAATGACTTGTTGGACTGTTAGGTACACTTTCATATCAAATTTATTCTGTAACTTACATAACTTGTGGGTTTACACATAGTTTTTCATACATAAGCTGCACATAATAATAATTTCAGGAGAAATGTCATTAGATATTTTACCGTTTCCGGTGTACCCCAACCTTACTGTGGTTTTCAGGTAACCTACATTAATCTAGAAAAGATATTGATATGATTGTTATACCATGTGTAGGTGACATCCTTAGCTATATTTGTGTTAATATTTAAGTAGCTACCTTTAACAGAACAAAAGTTATGATACAACAGGTAGAACTTTTTGAATGACCCTCGTAATTTATTTCAGGCACATCATCATTGATCTTTGAAATAATTTACCTCTAGGAGAATGGTATGGGTGTATATGAGATGGACAGAGTATAGACATTACTTAGTGACTTTCTACTTCCTACAAATACTCACTTGACTTGATATTATTTCCCATGAAATTTAATCTGAAGGATATCAGAGTATTTCGGTAGACTTCAAATAGGTTCCTAGCTCATATCAGACAAAGCATTACCTTATAAGTGATTTGGTTTACTATCAAGTACATTTATATTTCAAGTTTGATAACGATGAACTTGACTAACCGTAAATATAAGTAGAAAGCATTAACAATGAATAACTGCGTGTTATTTGATGCGAGTGAACTTGTGAGATGCTTCGGTGAAATGAACAGAAAGTCTCGAATAAAAAGTTTTGATTAAATAGCCTACAAAGGAAAAACATTATGAGAAGTCAAATTTCGTTTGTTGACATAAAACGCATTTATGCACAAGCCTTTAAATGCACTTCAACTTTTGAAGTACAATTATCCTACAGTGGCGTATCTGCTATCTTCGGTCAGAGGGGGCGAAAATAATGGGGGTGGGGTTTTTTAAAAAATTTCGCCAAATTCAGCTAAAATCTAGCAATGGTAGCATGGTAGCTGCCATCTATGATTAACGCAAGTGAAATGATTGAAACGAAATGATGTGATGTTCAGTGCGCGCGTAGCGCGCGAAAACTTGACTAAAAATCAGTGGCGTACCTGCCATCCACTGTCAAGGGAAGGAGCAAGTGTAATGATTCAAACAAATTAGGCCTATGAATTCTTGCAATGCACGCGTATTGCGCGAAAAAAATGGAAAAATTTAGCTAAAATTGTCACAAAATTAAGTTCTCACTCTCGCGGTGTTTTTATTTTGTCATTTAGGGCCTACTATACGGTATAATAAAACAAAGAGGACTTTTGGAATGAAACTTGCGTCAGTATAACTGAAAGTTAGGGTAAGGGGCTTGTGCTCACCATTTCGTAACTGCAAGTATATCCGGTAAGGGGTCAAAGAGGAAAAACGCTATCAAACACTCGATACATGAAAGTGCCTCATTTATGGTTTCCTCATCAGATTCTGACTAGTTACTTTTATGATCTGTGACTTTCCTCCTCTTTCTTTTTTCTTTTCTTTTATTTCTCTTATTCCTCTTTTTTTTTCTTTTTTTTTGCTGTCGGAGGGGGGGGGGGGGGGGGGCGGCAGATACGCCCCTGCTTAAGCTTTAACCATCAGTCACATTAAAATCGATTTGTGACTAAGTTTTATCCACAAGAATTCAGTGGAGTGCCTCTGATTTCAAACTCTATATGAAATATGAAGAAATTAAGGTTGACATGTTACATATTATAAAAAGTAAAGATTATTGAGAATCAAAATATGTATAAGTCAGTTTTGAAATTCGGGACTTTCTGCTCAATTCACCCCTTAATTGAGGACAATATTACACAGTGTAATGAAATCGGAGTTGTCCGGGATCACTGTATCATAACATTTAGGCCATTTGTTTAACTTTTCGAGCATCAAGTAAAGATCAGTTTAGCTTGCGAACTTGACTTCCGAACCAAGTCTTCGTACACGACAATTTTGTATGATTTAATTGTGGAGAAATATAATAATGCAACTTTACTTACACGATGGAATATGTTGCACATTTGCGTTTATGGAATTACTTTACACAATATGTAGAGTGCAACTGAAAATGGTTAAACGAGTCAAATATAGCAACAGACTAATTTAAACGTGTACTTAACATGGAGTGTATGAATTTTAGATATTTCATTCGAAACACGACATGTCTGGCAAATAGCTTCTATGTGTAGAACATTACATTGCATTATGACTATTGTAATTGAATGATATTGACAAATATGTGATGGCTCACCCGAAAGGGGGAACTTTGCAGATTATATCAATTTTGAATTTATCATTTCATCTGTTGCAGCATTTTCTAAGCTTTAAAATGACACATTTCTTGTTGAAATTGATCAAGGCGATCAAAATTTACAACAGAAAATCTGCTTGAAATTCTTATAATTTTTTTTATTTTTGCTGCCTATTTTCATCTGTTTCTTGAAAAGCATTCAGTCGCAAAGTCCCCCTTTTCAGGGTGAGTCATCACATATAACATGGTTATATTTCAAGTTTGGCAAAATCATCAAATTGGTAAAACTCTTAATAGGAAAGAAGTCAAAGACCTGGTTCTGGGACGAGGTTATATCCACTCACGCAGTTCGTCTCCACAAACCTCCACTCTCGGGAACTAAGACAGATCAACGACGCGCAAGTAAGTGGAGGCTTGTCAATCAAAACCTCAATCAACCTAAAGGCCGGAGGTGGTATTTAAAATCGTAAAAATATTTACTAAAATAGCTTTTTTTTTAAATTCTATTGTAATCTAGGTTTATATAAATCTCTTTAAAAACAACGTTAACCACATACTTGACATGTCTGTTGATTTGTAGATGATCATAGGTCATGAATTGGTCATGCACATATGGGGGAGTTGTAACATAAAAACTCATTCTTCGTAGTTTAATGTAATTTTATTCAAGAAGTTTAATACATACTGCAACAAATTTGGTATGGTTATCTGGGCTAGTTCATTGTCTTTCAAATGCAAAAACTTTCAAGACAATTGAACAAATATTATGAGATCTATGGCTCAAAATGTGAGCCAAGTCAACGGGGGAGGTGGTGGGGAAAAGACGGTGGAGGAAAAGCCCATTGACTTGTACAAAAAAACCCAATCTTTCGAAAGTCGTCATGCCAAAAGTTGAAATTCTACAAGAATCATTTTTCACACACGTTTTAATGAAAGACAAATATACATATCCATGCCCAAAAATTAATGGTGGGTGCTGTATTAATTATAGTTTGGTGAGGATAAACTTTGTCATTTTCAAGGTATTTCCACTACTAGTTTCAACAATGTTAAAGGTCAAAATCTTCATGAAAAGTTTCGTACGTTGTTAAAACGTGGATGAATAAGATTAATGACTTGTTGTAAATGCATAATACCGTAATTGCTCGGATTAACAGAAGCAAATAAACCAAAGTCTATCGGATTAGGTTAATTATTGAGATAATGCATGTTTGATCACCCTGTATACCAAAAATGCAGCAAAATGGCCATAGTAAGCAAAAATTTTAATGTAACTTGTCTCAAGCATTGTCAACTATAATTGCTATGACATATAAAGAACTCGCCAAATAGCCCATGGAGGCATACAATCCTTTTGAAATGTATATGATTTTAACCACCCTGTATATTTCACCGTATGGATATTAAGTGAAAATTTCTATTTTCTTATTAAGAGCCCTGCGTTTTGTCAATATAAATCCATAGCTGTTTTGTTTTATGTTGATGGCTGTGTAGAATAAAAGAGGTCTATGAACAGAGTAAAATTAACACATTTTATTAGTTACACCCTGTATAATCGACACACACCCTGTATGTCAGTATCATTGTATATTTGGTATCCTTGTAGTATGAGCTTTTAAACAATATGTACTTTTATGGTGTTAAAATGTTGAGAAATATTCAGATTGGTGATGTTTTTCTCATTTAGCGGTATGTTACACTTTTTCTGACCAATTCAAGACTTATGATCAGATATCTATTTAGCTTGTCATTTGTACCCAGTCTTGGTTGCTAATAAGCACTTTACGATGTTATGTAATTACCATTCCCCCAGGGCGACCCATAAACGTGCCTGTAACACATGCTAGAAGCTCCATCCATGATATGAGATTGTTATAAACGCGACCAATAGCTCTTTGAAATAATAGACTGTACCACATGAATCAATAAAGATTGTGCACGGATTAAAACTGATTTTGACCTTAGTAAAAGCACTAAATCATAAATTTCTTGTTATTGTAGTAAAGAAAATTTAATAGGCTTTCAAATTCAGAAAAAAATATGGAAATCGGATGAAAAATAAAAAAGATATGACCAATTTTGTATTGACGTCTCGTTTTCTTCCATTCCAATGGGATTTACACAGTTAACATGGTAGCAAGATATTACATATCACAATTACTGGTTATGGCATTATGATAAAAGCTAAGAAGTACTTACAAAATTTGTCATATCTTTTTTATTTTTCATCCGATTTCTACAATTTATAAAGAATAAAGACATTTATGACTTAGTGCTTTTATCAAGGTCAAAATTAGTTTTAATCCATGCACAATTTTTTTTGATTCACGTGGTATAGATATGTAATTGAAGGTTGTCGTGTAAGAAGTACTTAACCGACATAATACTAGTTTTGAGATATGGACGTTTAAAGTTCTGACTTTTTTATAACTTCTGCAAAGTAGTATTACGTATTATTAGGTATTATGTTTTGTATATTGAAGTACATTGTATATTAAAAAAATTGTATTTATCTTAAAGTGAGTACTCCTAACAACCCAAAACTATAGATATTTGGAATGTACAAGACACAACGAACAATTTGACAAGTCATTTGTGACCCGTCATATCGAAAGGTACCTTAAGGTCGGCAAAATTAAAATTAATTTTTTGGTCTCATCTGAAAGATTATAGCTTTAAAATGACACCTTGCTTTTGGTTATTGGATGTTCGATTACGAAGTTACATCCAAGTTAGTAAAAGGTATCGGGCTGATTCCGAAAACTAAAGTTCTGAGAAAATCAAGTTTAAAGTTTCTGTACTGGTTAAACGTGAATGGAGACAGGATTATCATCTCGGTTTTTAAAACATTTGTCTTGTGTTTTTGATGTTGGAACCTGATTAATATGATAGAATACACTTCAAAGGTAACGTTTCTGATGAAATTAGAAATTCGACCTTGGACGTGATTTTTGACTATGCTAAGCTTCAATGGCCCGTATCTCGTAATTTACTATGCCGGTATTAAGGTACCTTTAGATATGACGGGACACATTTGTGCAAATCAGACCATATTGAAAATTTGGTACATAAAAGTATATATATTTGTAATCTGCACGATATAACAATTATTTTTGATAAAGGGATGAGCACTACGACTCAGAGAGCTCCTCTTTTAAGCTCTGTATTGCTACTTTTTAATATTTACACTCCTTTGTATCCGTCTAATATTATATAGGATTCGTAACATTTACGTGGAAATTGAGAATTACATTGTAAACAAGCAGACAATGTAGCATTGTAATGTTCTGTTTTTAATTTTGCTTCACAATCTCAAGTCTTCACTAAAAGTCGCGGTTTGAGTCCTCACAAATGAAGAGGAAACTAAATATTTACCAACTGAGTTGAACTACAAACAATATCAATGAAAAACGCCGGCATTTAACATAGGTAACGACAATCTTTTATTTAACACATGAACAATTTTAAGGGACAGCTTCAAGTTTAACCATACCCTTTAACCTTCTTTTTTTATTTATAAATCAACAGATTAGTATAGTAGAAGTATCGACTATAATTCTATAAATTGTATTTGTTAGCATCAACCTGATCAATAAAAAAATATCTTAGTAGTAACATTTAAAAAGCTTTTTTGCTGAATAGATCATCAAAATATTAATGAATTAGCCTCCTAACATTGAAAAACAACGTGTGGCTAAATATTCAGATGAATAAGAAAACCGGAAATCCAACGAAAAGGAGAGGAACAAAAGCCATCTCTTTGCACCAGAGAAATTTCTAAAGACGACAAGCAATAATTGCATCGCTCTTTTGTCTTAATGTTGTGTGCAAGTTAAAAGAACTTGACCTGGTGAAATACATTTTTTGCAGCTCTAGCTCTATTTGTATTCTGTAAACTCTGTCCAAGCTTATCCTTATTCACAGTCCAGGTCACTTATAATCATCTCACGATGTTGTGCAATTACAATTCCCCAGGGCGACCAATAGTTTGATCTGAACGTGTCTGTAACACATGCTAGAGGCTCAATTCATAATTTGAGATTGATTTAATTGAGACTATTGGCTCGTTTATGAAATTAATTGGACTGAGCAGGGATGAGAGCAACCTACATTGTCCGACGTCAACATTTCAGTCATATGATGCGTATGTTTAAACTGTTATTGTCACCCTTTCTGATGGTCAACTTCGATAGTATTGCAATTCATCGTTATTTCTACGTTCATTACTTGGATGACTTTGCAACTTTGTTTATGGAGCTCGTGTGGTCGAGTGGAACAGAGCTGGACTCCGAATCAGTACTTCGTGAGTTCGAGCCCCGCTTCGGCCAACGGGTTATGTCCTTGGAGACATTTAATCCTAATTGCTTCGTCTACCCAAGCGTTATCATGGGTATAGAAATATATTCAATTAGGCGCGGTGATTGTAAGGCAGCCGCGTAAGTTGGTTATATTCTTTCTGGTAACGGATTGTAAAGCGCTTTGATCAATTCTAAAAAAGCGCTATATAAGCACCGACATTTCTTTTTATTTTTTATTTTTATGGGTTTTAAATACAGGTGGTCAACAATTCAATTGTGTAACATGCATACGTTTAGAGAGTTTGACAATGAGAGGATTATAACTACTGAATTTCCATGATATGTATGTACAGTTTTACTATTAGGAGAGGTACATCCTTCGTCCAAAAATCAAAATTGAGTTATTGGTATCGGTGGACAACTTGTTTATTTGTCTTTAAAGCCAAGTTTTTGTCAATCCGAGTTTTTGTTCAAAAAATAAGCCAAAAACATAACAACAGAGATCAGACTATGGCAATCAGAGTTTGAAGATTTTTTTTTTGCATTTCTTCTTTCATTTCTTGTGTTTAGTGACAAATTCTGTTTATGTGCAGTAGCAAATCCTATGTTTTACGTTGGTTATTACAGTTTATACAGATGACGTATACAGTTCAAACTCTTTGCTACTTTTAAAGATAGTGAATTTACTTGCATTATATATTTACGCGAAATTAGATTCTTAAAAGGTATGACATTGCAAAGTTTTTGCCTTTAAGAATACAAAAACCAACAAAATGTCCTGTAAAAATCTTTTGCATTTATGTTATCTCTCTGTTGTACAATAAAGTTATAGTTTTACTAATATCTTGATGTTGCCCCAGCAAAACTAACAATCATAGAAATAATCCCTTGATAATAAACGTGACTTTGTTCTTTCGAAATGGAATGAATCAAGCAGCACGGTAGCTTTATTTTTTTTCCATTGGATTCATATTTTTTTAACATGACGTGGGACGATGCAACAAAATGTAATGTTTGATGCAATGTATCTTACGTTTAAGCTTTAGAGACATTTCAACGTTATATTGAACCCATCAACTTTAAAGCGAGAAAGCATTCTACCTACCGGGAAATAAGTAATCGGAAATGATTTTGACTTATTGTCATATTAGTCTGCCATTTCCAGCCATATGAGACATTATCCGACATTACTTGTTGATTTTCTACTCCATACAAATACTCATTTGACTTAAGATAATTTCCCCAAAATATTTCAGACTATTTCGGTAGACTTCAAAGAGATTCTCAGATCATAGTAGAAGCCATTACCGTACGTTACAGGTGATTTGCTTTTATATAAAGTGAATTTATATTTCACATTTAATAACAGTGAATTAAGCTGTGCATTAAGAAGCGAAGAAATTTAATCTATTTTTATTAGTAATTTCGTTCCGATACCTTTTCGACAAAGTTACCAATATTTTGTATGAAACTTTTATACATTTTTTTGTCGTGAGAAAGTGGACTTTTTTTTATGGGTATATCAAATATCTATTCAATTGATTAGATAAAGCATTCTACCTTTCAGAATGAATGACATCGTCGACACACCCCTTAAACTTTTAATTACGTGACACGAATATAAAAATCCGCTGATAAAAGATCATTTAATTCTCGTTAAAACAGTGACACAATGTTTTTGAAAAACACTGAGATATGCGATTACGGCATTTTAATTTCAAATTGAGTGAATCAGATTTCAATGTTCACAGATGCTAAATGCTCATCTGCAATTCATATCACTCTTAGTTTTAATTTCAAAAGCTGGAGGCTAATGAATAATCATCTAATCTGTCTCTCGTATGCTCGTTTGCACATTTCTTCTAAATCACATTGAGCGCCTCAGGGCGAATTGAACATTTTATCCATCTCTTTATCAATATATCAACATTGAAGTTGTTATCACTTAAATTATGTATTTAAGAATCAATTCAATTGTTAACATTTTATTACGCAACATAAATTATTTCTATGAATAATTACAGTATATATGGAAAATGCACAAATGATACCCGTAATATATGATACAATGATTTTAATTCAATTAAGAAGTTGTAAATAAATATTCAAAATGAATCGTATAAATATTTACTACCTCATTTTAAAACACAGCTATTAAAAAAAAAACCTTGTAAAACAAATATAGTATAAGAAGAACCAAAGTCAAGTTATTAAAATGCTTACATCTTCAAAACAAGTTAAGTACGTGACTATTTTCGCTAAGGTATCGCTTTAATACTCAACTGACGGTTGCCTATATAATAGCCAAACGCTCAGAACCGGCAGACAACCCCCGATTGAGTTCAGTTGAAGCCGCCCTTAACGCAGGTCTTATCCTATACCCCTTCTTCAGGCCATGTGCTTAATCTCCACTTGAGTACAATTGAGGGGCTTCAAAATTGTTCCATTTGTGGAAAAAGCCATGTCAGCATATTATGAGCGCTCACTAGTATTTAAATTGCAGCTAACCTATTCTTTTACATCAGTCATGTTTTACATAATAAATATTTAGCAACAGCAACAACAACAACAACCACATGCACAACAACGACACAAATAATGACTGAAATATCTTTTTATATATTCTTTTTGATATTATGCAAACTTTGCTAGTCCTTTTAAACCAGTTCTGACCGCTTAATAAGCGCTTCACGATGTTGTATAATTACCATTCCCCGGGGCGACAAATAAACTGATCTGAGTGTGTCTGTAAAACATGCTAGAGGCTCAATCTATTATTTGAGATTGCTCTAAATGAGACCATTAATTTGGATCTTTTATGAAAATAATTATATTGGCCAGGGAAGGGATGAACTACCGGTAAATTGCTCAGGTTTCTACCATTTTTGTGGAGGTAAACAGAGCAGGACATTTGTTCTACATTTTCTAGTTTTACCTGTTCGACGTCAAATTCACCGCCAGGGACCGTACGCGTCGGTCGGCTGCTAATTTTCAGTCAACACCTCGCGGTAAACACCGACAAAATAAGTAGTTTGTTGTCAATCTCACTTTTTTCTTTTATCAATTGAGCATTCAATGTAAATGGATTTTGAAATACAATTATATTTGGGCATATATAATATTAGATACATGTATAGAAGTGTGTTAGAATACCAGTCCATCAAATCATTGACTGTACTTTTGAACAAGATACCTTTGTCATTGATTATTTGGATTCAATATCTCTAACAAAGCACACAAAAGATAAATACACCGTACTTAGAAGGAAATAATAACAACAACAGCAGCAAGAACAACAACAATGCAATGATACTCTGTGAATGGTGGCACATGAATATTACAATTCCAGTAAGGATATACACATCATTAACAAATATAATCAATGTAACATAATTAAACATCCTTATTAGCAACTCATGATTTTAAATAATTATTGAGCTGCAGCACTACAGCCTCTTTTACCCAATACTGGTATGATAAAGAGCTTTTGCAAATAAAATACATCCGGAAAAGCAACCAATAATACATGTAATGCATATTTACCGATTCAAATAAATTGTACAGTAAAATGTTCACATTAAGAGAAATTTAAGATAGAGTTAGTTAAAATGCCACTTATCGTCCGGGTCCTATAGACGCTCACGTTAAACAGAAAAGAAACAACAGAAATATCTAAAGACGTCAAGCAATTTGCACAGTTTGTGGTGTTATTATTAATATCGCAATAGAGGCATTTAGATTTCCATTTTAGGCTGCTCGTAAGATTGCGATTTAGTACATCAACAAAGATTATAAAAGATTATGTTTTAAATTTGGGACGCCGATGAACACCAATGTTGTGTATGATATACTACATTTTGAGCAGTAATATCTGCATTCGGATTTTAGACGACATAATTATTTCATGAGACTTAAGCTTCTAGTTTAACAGTTTAACAAGGATGATGAAGCGTACTTTTACGAAGCTTCCTACCATGCTTCAAACATCGGGGCATTTTCACGGTAACGGAAGGACAATCACAGAATTTTTCTGTATTTCAAACACATACATTGCCAAAATTGAATTGGATAAAATAAAACTAATTCCATATTTAGTTGACTATACCTGAAAGCATTCATATTCAACAGGAAGTTTTTCATAAAAAATCCTCTGTCGCAAAATATGCATATTAATGAGGTCGGTTACGGAAGGACAGCAAAACGGACATGGTTTTTCACCTTGAGTACATTTTTGAAAATTTTTATGAAAGTTATGAAGAAATTTTTATTTCAAAGTTACTAAATGCATTGCTTGGTGTTTCTGCAATGGTTTGCCACATTCCACATCAAAATATTCCCTACGGTTATGTTTTAACAATACGAAATGTGAAGGGATCATGGCCACGGAAGGACGGTAATGGAAGGACAATTTGTCCGCTGATTTTTGGATGCACTGAACCGTAAAGCCTGGTCAGGATTAACAAAAAATACAACCTTATGTGTAAATTTGATCCTTATTTAAGCCATTTAGAACAATAACACCCAAGTAAACAACCAAGAATGGGTTACAAAAATTAAATAAAAATTACTACTTTTCATTATGAAAATCAAGAAATTTGACAAAAACATTAGGCTTTTTAAAGAAATTTCATAGACATCTTTGTTCAGTCTTTTCAAAATTAGGTTCAAAATAGCTTTCTGTGATACCAAATATATGGTAGTAGCATTTTTCATTGAATAGTTACATCCTTTTTTCAATATTTTTCTCATGTCCACTTTTTCGTGAAAATGCTCATCTACACTTTGCGTCCATGTGGTGGCAATAATACTTTACATGTTCAATCAAACAAATGTTCTATTATTCTATAAGTACAAGGTACACTCAGTGTATATCTTAAATCACTGTTCAAATGGGGGATTCTCACATAATGTGTCCACGGGTTCAGGATATAATTTCATATTTTAAATTTATCGACGGACGTTTTTATTTTCAAAGTCCAAATTGAAAAATCCTAGCTGCAATCCGGCAAACTGGGGTGTTTTTGTGTGGAATGATGTAGTAATGGGCAGGAAGTTCGATTTTTAAGGTATAAAGAAGGGTTGTAATCGTAACGTCTGCGTGGCAATCACCCATCCAACTTCAACGAGTTAAACATGGTATATGTCCTTATGAAAAGTGTTGATATTTTTTCTGCAATTGTGGAAGCAAAATGCCTTTGAGGTAATACAAATGTGATTTAAAGGATTTAGCAAGGACATTTTTTTTTAAATACAGTTAACATTATGTTTAAGTACCCCTGTTGTGTTGATGCCAGTTATGTTTATAATAATTGTCAACACAAATTACCCATGATTGTCTCAATATCATATAGGCTGGAGGCAAAAATTATAACGCACTCATTATGTATGTCAAGGTTTTTTTCCCGCTCATTTGCATCTTTTTCGTAGGTACTCATTTACATTAAGTCATCTGTGATATGCTTAATGTCAAACAACTAACAACTGCATACACACAAAATGTTGTTTCTCAGATTACACGCAAGAGGGCATATGTGACTGTTAGTTCGAGTCAAGAAGATCGACTTCATAAAGGTTTCATTTGTACCGAAATTTAGGAGCTTGCTTTAACAAATGAAAGTGCACTCTCAGGGACCAACTCTGCCCCTGAGATGACAATTAAATTTGTCAAAGCAGAAATAATTTGTTCTGACTTTTAAACAAGTTTCTTTTTCAGTGACATTGTGCAAAACATATGGTCTTTGCTAACTTCGAAATTTATTTATGTCCATCAGAGTACGGTATATTTACTTTGATAATTCAATTTCCACTCGTAACAATGTTACGGTATTTTAGCAAATGTGAATCTGTTAGGTGTATTATGGTATCTGCGCATGACCTTTGATTCATTATAACTACAATTATAACAAATTACTGAAAAAATTTAAGCTGAATCGCAACTTGATAATTTATTTATTTATTTATAAATTTGTGTGGAAATTTAGAACAACCCCAATTTAATGTGCATTAAATTCAAGAGAATAGAGTGTGAGAGGGAGCGTAATGGTAAAAAAAATCTTCGATTTTAAAGGCAGGATAAACCAAAGTACTTGGAGAAAACCTGTGCGGATGAGTATGGAGCGACTATGCATTCATATACATAATCCGAGCTCCAGTAATGAAAAATAAGGGATCGACCTCTTTGCAAACACCTGACCCAGTTACAGTTATATTATATGCAAACCTTGTCAATGAATATTGTCAACTCTCTCAATATTTTATATGCAAACTATGTCAGAGTTGCAATATTACATGTCAAATAGAATAAATACATTATTTAAGTGATGTTTTTTTCTTCTGGAGAGCAGATTCACGCGACTTCCACTACGTATCCCGGAAGGACTAAACGTCCCTTTGGTTTTAAATTGTTTGTTTACGCAGAGGTCTGGTTTACGTGATCTTTTACGGGAAATTTTAAATGTGTTTTTCACATTCTGGAGTCTGGCTTTTCACCGAATGTTATGAATAAATGCATCTTTTTCAAGGTTTGTGGTTTTTCAAAATTTTGTAAAAAAGATACAGGGAAAAATACCGGGAAATCCGATTAATAAACCGACTTGTGTGCAACATTATCTAATTCTCATCATAGTACAAATATAGCATTTTCTTAATTTCGGGTTTGTGAAAAACGTTTTATTGCTACATGTTGTACTTTAAAACTGTAAGAAAAGCCTAATCTCAATTTCTACACTATCACATCTTATATTTGTTTTTGGGAGGGATTTATTGAAACACGATTTAAGAAAGACTGAATTCCTTCCCTGACGCGTTGATTTTTTGTTGACAAAGTTTAAGACTGTCATTAAAAAACCATCATATCGTCTGAATATGATGCATTTCAATCTCAGTTGTCTACTTCAGATTTCTGTTATGGTTTGCGAATCTTCTGATGCCTTTTTAAATACCCTTGTGACCCCACGTTTTCGTAAAGGACGCTCATTTTGTAAGAGTCACAAGCTACCCTATTACCATTTTTGTGCAAAACAAGACGAATAATAATAATAATAATAATAATAATAAGTATAATAATAATAATAATAAGTATAATAATACATTGAAGAAAAACAATGCACACACAATACAAAAAGGTAAAAAGGACGTAAATGCTATCCAACTGAACGTTTTGTAAAATATTGAAAAATAACCGGAAACGATTTAGGGTAGTAAGAGGTACTTGTGGCAAAAGAAAATAATGTAAAAACACTATCAACAGCAAATCTTCAATTGAATACTATTATTTATCAATGTATGATTTTTATTCAAATAATTAAATGAATATTGTTTTCATTTTCAAAACATAAACAAGTGTGTAAAAGAGGCTTGTAGATGTTATTTTTACTGATAAGCTGTTTTCATTTTCAGAATCAAAATCAAGTTTGCGGATACTAGATGAAATATCAAGCAAGTCAATGTTTTGTTGAGAGACTTGTTTTAAATTTCATTTCAACACTTTATATTGTAATTTTTGTCTTTTGTTAGGAACTGGTATCAATGTTTAAAAGGTGCATTTGTGATAGAATAATGAGTCAAACTTCACCGTTTATAGCCGAAACGTACGAATAACGTTCTCTGTTTTCGTAATCGATATACATGTATTTCAATAAAAAATAAATGAACAATAATGGGGATTTATAAAGGTGTTTAAACAACT
>JXSR01S017091.1:87969-100049 GCA_000969725.1 Ophiothrix spiculata
AAATATTCGGATTCAAAGTGTTTTTCTTTCAATCACTGATAGATTTCTGTACAAAGAAACAGAAACAAAATGCCCTTTCAGATATCTTTTCGAAGATAATTTGATCAATGATGTTTAACTAACCTTAAAGTTAATGATTATAAAAAGGTTAATTTAATTTCGATATCTTTGATTGAATGAACAGATGACATGGAATTATCAATCAATTATCAAAAGTTTACTTTTTGGTTAGCTTTCAGTATTAGCGCTTTCTATTTAGCTAAAATTAATTATTACCAAGAAGTTTATTCATATTGAAGACGAAAGCGCCCCAAGTACTATTTTTAACCTTGAATATATTTTGTAAACTAAGACAATTTAGATTTAGTACTTTGAGTGTTATCTCTTGTCTTTGAACATTGATTAGTTTACATCCGTCAAAGCTACAGGAAATATGATTCTGTTTAATGCCCTTTTAATCATGTTTTTATGTTCTGCTTCAATAGAGCAGATGGAACTTTTATTTAGCTTTTACCTCCAAAATAACAACTTTTAGAATAGGTTTTTGATGTGTATATCTTGTTTTATCACTTTTATTTAATCATAAAATTGAAATTAACTAACAGATGATTCAAACACCCAACAACCCATTATTTTCAAAAAACAAACAAACACATACTTGATGTTTTTAGTTTGTTTCGGTGGGTAATGAATGGTTAAGGTATTGGCATCTTCCAATTAACATCTCTTTCAATGTTGTCTTTGCTTCTTGAGTTTTCTGTATATTAAATTAAAACAAGTCATTCTGTGTTTTTTCATAAATGCCTGTTTACAGACCTGATCAAGGTGTAAAAAGTAGAAGGAAAAGCAGTAATTGAAAAAAAATATATATATATGAAACTGTGAGATACAAAGACGATACAATAATCATTTTTCTATAATTAAAATGCCAATCATGTACACATGAAACGAAATCAAGCTTCAAGAGCATGCATTTCTTCTAATTCAGCATGCATGTATTTAAATTCCTTGGCAATGCTTCTAACAAATGTTGCATTGCTTTAATGAAGCTAAGTACTAAGTAAACTAGACATATCAGGTTTAATTTTAGCTGTCGGATATTTTACACAACTATTATTATGGAGCATGTAAAGAGCAAGGGTTTCAAATTAACCGTCACTGTTTTTTCCATTGCTGTGTTACAGAACAAAAACCATTTTTGAAAACGAAGGGTTGACAGGGTCCTTAACATTCTACTTAACATGCATCGGAAGAAAACGATTTACAAATTATGGTGAAACAACATGCAACTGTATAAAGACTTATATGCTTTAACATAGACGGTCTGAAAAATTACCTAAAGTATTGTGTGTAATTCGGCTTAAACATCATCCACCGTCATATTGTGTGCTATAAAAGACATGTTCATATCTTTATATAGAATAATGTCTATTTCTTATGTTAACCGCAACTCCCAAACGCGGAGTCCGAATACGTCATACAAAAATTTCCCGTTTCCCCCGGGATTTGAACCCTTGACCTCTCGCATCCCGTTCCAATGTCCACCTATGGCAAGCCACCGAGTATGGCCTGCCATGGCAGCACTTTCGTGCCATTCTGTAACCCCGGTCTATGACGTATTTGGACTTTTTTTTTTGCTTGTTGGATTTTGCTGGACTGAGGAGGGTTAGGGTTATTACAGTTGTATCTACATGTATACCAGCAATTAAATCACGTGGTTGCTGATTTGATGACTAAGAAAATAAAATTGTGATCACGTATTTCAACTCAGCATTGTTGAAAATTGTTAACCTTCCATATGGCATTTCGATCGGGAGTAATTCAGGAGCTGACTGAGTATCTTTAAATTGGCCTGAATGTGCCCTTTAAACGGCCTACCATTTAAAAATGAGAATCATTTAAAAACTGAGAGTGAAGAGATGTAAAATCTGAATTTATCACCGCACATTTGGTGAGAGCAACTATCATTTTTTGGCAAAAAATAATGAGTAGTTTCCACTCATTAAGAGCACTAAATTAGTATCTCTATTACACGTTTAATGTCACTAAAGAGCTTAATATAAAACGATAAGGGCAATGTCCAATTTGAGGTACAGAACGGACATAATATTTTGTGTTTGCTGGGATGCAAATAATGTCTTTGGAATTCGTTTCAATATGTCAGCTTAAACATCACCTGCCACTTTCATGTTATGGTACTATTTTGTCCACATCAAGAGATCAGCTTTCCTGTCATATGGAGAACGAACTGGAGGAAACTGCTTGAAAATGACATTTGTACAAGTGATTTTCGGTGTATAGTGTCTTCATGAACAGGTCAATGCCCCGCTGCCCAATTACATTGTACAATTATGTGACGTGGTACTTTTGTAAATTCTCTTCTTTACGTATCATAAAAAAATGTTTTGCCTTATCATTGTTTTTGAAATTGTAGAACAATATGTATTATTTATTTTGATGACTATCGAAAAGGCTTTATGATGTGATAGATATCCCCTTGACAATCATCATAAGAAAATGAACATGTCCAAGGGAAGTGAAAAATGATTTTTTTTAGCACAAACAAAAACATTATAGAAGTAAGTATTACTCTCCAAGGTGTCTGACCCAGATTTTCTTCAATAAAGTTCCTTTTCTTTTCCCAAGACACATCCAGCGTCATCCTGAAAGACGTTTTAAATTTTTTTGTTCCTTGACATTAAAAAAAAAATCGGTTTTAAAATGTTTTTCCAATCAATTACATAATTGTTTATAGCGAAACAAAATATGTTTCCAAATATTTGGTGACGTCACGACGAAATGCTTGGTAGCGAATATTTTGTTTGGAGGCCGACGTTGGTAAATGATTCTACTTCAATAGGTAAGCATTAATTTTTAGCGCATTGTTTTTCTTCAAATTTTCTACAATGGGCCAATAAATTGATTCCTCAGGTGAAAATAAAAATATAAAGAATGCCGTACTTTATATCATTCGAAAACAGATAATGTGGAAATGCAGTTTAAGATATTATTTCCTTACTTGATTTACAGCTTATTTTGTGAGAAGAAGTAATAAATATTCGCTCATGTGATTTTCGGTAAGTAATTTCAACTGATTGACATGAACAGCTCTAACACATATCAACAGCTATATGACAGGGGTGATGTTCAGTTTGAGGAAATAGAATGGACATAATCTTTGTGTTTGCCGAGATACAAATATATTATGTCTTTAGTATTCGGTTCAGTAGGTCAGATCAGTACCACTATTATGGAGGAGAATGAACTGGAGGAATATGCCTGAAGATAGCATTGTACAGGTGACTTAAGAGTACATTTTATTCATGAAATTGTCGACTTCATGCTGCCTCATCGTATAGTACAGTTTTTAGAGAAGAGTCATTTTTTTAATTCTCTTTTTCACTTATCATCGAAAAAAAAAAATAATATCCTTTCTCATCGTCTTTTTTAAATTATAGAATTATAATAGTTATTTATATTGCTGACTATAGTAAAAATTTTCTATTTGATGAAACTATCCCTTGGACACTCATCATAGAAACATGAACCCTTCGAATGTGAGATATGTTGATATGTTGTTTTTCTAAGTACAGCAAATAAATCATTGAAGAAAACAGTATTCCTGTTCACGTTGCTTGACCCAGATTTTTCTACGACAAAGTTCCTTTACTCCCCCGAGACACATTCAGCGTCATCTAAAGACGTTTACACTATTGTGTATGTCGGTTATTATCTTTTTTATTGTTAGTCAAGTTTGTTCCGTCTCGTTGGTTAAGAAATGCTTAATTTTCGAAAACTTTGATCATTCTGATTAGACTTATAGAGCAGTTAATATAAAAATCTACTCTAATGTGCATTTTAGTTCTTTAAATTAGCTAGAATGCACTAATGAATTAATGCCACAGTTAAAAATAAAAATACAGTTGACGCCGCTTAATTGGGACACCTCGGAAGTAGCAAAAATATCCCGATTAACCAGTTGTCCCGACTGAGCAAAGTACAGAAATCGCTATATTAGTGAGATGTTTCCACATTAAATATACACTAAATTCATGAGCTGAAAAAAGTGGATACAGTAAAAGAATTTATCAGGAGGAATGGCCCGATTAGCAGGTCAATTTTGTGCATAAAGAAATGGTTCCCTGACTGAATACGTCAAGTAACCCTTGTCCTCCTGAGCTATATTTTGTAACACGAACTCCGAAAGAGTGGGGGGGGGGGGGGGTGTTGCAACACCCCATTATATTTTAGAACGGAACCCCCTTGGTGACATACATTTTTTTCGGGATTTCACCAATCCCCTACACCCCAACTTTGACGGCCTTCCTAACCCCAGCTTAAGTGGTACCCCCTAATTTTGTTATTCAAATGACAGCAAAGGATGTAAAAGAGATTATCCAAATGCCTGGGGTCGGTTGCTTTTGCGTTTTTATGTAGCGGGAAAAATCCTTCGGGGTTGCAACAATCGCCTTCCCCTTCGGAGGACGAGGGTTAACCTAAAATCCCTTTTAATCGGATCCCGAAAATTGCCTTTTTTGTGATTTTGGTAAATGTATTCCTCTCAATCATAGCACTGACATGAGCATTTCAAGTGATTAGTATTAATGAACAGCTTTATACAAGATGATATGGATAATAACAGACATAATCTTCGTGCTTGTTGGTATACAAATATTTGTGATGGCTCACCCCGAAAGGAGGGACATCAATTTTGATTTTATTATTTCATCTGTTACAATATATTCTAAGCTTTAAAATGACACCTTACTTGTTGAAATTGATCAAGGCGATCAAATTTTACAACAGAGAATCTGGTGGAAATTCTTATTATTTTCTTTATTTTTTGCTGCCTGTTTTCATCAGTTTCTCGAAAAGTGTTCTTTCGCAAAGTCACCCTTTTCGGTGTGAGTCATCACATATGTCTATGGTATCCAGTTCACTAGGTCAGCTGCAACATCACCTGCCACTCTCCTGTTTTGGCACTATTTTGGTTACGTCCAGAGAGGCCCATATTAATAAACAATAATACTAGTTAGTATCAACTATAATAGTTGTCAGCTATGGAACATTTAGATCGATGCTACTTTCGATGATTTGGTATTAAGAAATATTTGTCATTGTATTTAGTGCTGTTATATTTGCATATTTAAATAACAATGTTTTATTTGCGAGAGACGGCATTCCCATCCTCCGCTTGATTAATATGTTTTACAGCATCACATTTGTTAAATGGGTTTTCAGATATTGTAAAAGGCTGTTTTTATTCGTGCGTTACAATGTTGTGCAGAAATTTACATTTGTTGATATAATTATCATTTCTTTCAAAAGTAAGCACATTTAAAGTATATTCGTATATGACATTAATTTTGAATTTCCTATTCTGTTCGTTATACAAAGTCAAACTGGTGTTTATCATTTTATATCAGCTTTATATTTTCATAAGTAATATTACCTGTTGTTTTAATTGAATAACAAACTATCAGTTTCATTTATATAAACACGAAATATCATCTACTTGCAATATCGCAAATGATTTCATAATCAAAGAGAACGGAGACGTGGGAGTCAAAACTATTTAAATAATTGTCTACGTATTTTGCTTCGCAAGCCTTAATCGTTATAGTAATAATTTTCAATCAATGTCTTTATAAACTTTATAAAACAATTTCGTAAATTGTTTTGGATTGGATAGGTATAACTACTTATGGCTGTTGTCAGGGACCTATCATTGCATCTGCCGAGCATTTTAGCTTATTGCCCAATTTGGTAGTTATACTCTAGCTATTAACAAGTCTGCCTTATGCATGAAGCTATGACCTACTTACGGTTACGATTACTCTAAATACTCTACATAGTGTATTCTGAATAACACAAATAACACAGAATTTTGGTATATGTCGTCCTTACGCACAAACTTCATATAAATATATGTGATGTCTCACCTCGAAAAGGGCGACTTTGCGAAAGAACAAACTGACGAAAATAGGCAGCAAAAAATAAAGAAAATAATAAAAAATTTTGCAGATTTTCTGTTGTAAAATTTGATCGCTTTGATCAATTTCAACAAGTAAGGTGTCATCTTAAAGCTTAGAAAATGCTGTACCACATGAAATGATAAAATAAAAATTGATATCATCTGCAAAGTCTCCCTTTCGGGGTGAGCCATCGCATATACATTATACTACACAGATTGAGTGGATGAGGATGTTATGGAGAGAAATTAAATAGGGAAAACAGAAACAAGGAATAGGTTGATGAATGGTTGAAAAAACCCAGAAGAATGTAGTTGAAGTCGAGGGTAGAAAAACAGGAGAAGAACTGGTGTTTTGGAGGTGACTGGATACAAAATAAGGACTATAAGGGAAGTTGCGTTTGAATACGGATAGCAGTAGAGGTACAGGTAATTAAGGAGCATACTAAGTAAAGGATGATGGTGATGGTTGGAAGAGCGGAGAAAGAATGAAATATTTGAAGAATTATTAGGTTTAAATTGAGCATTCTATAGGTAATAAGTATGCAGTATATTAAATGCAGTTCCTTGATGGCTCCTTGATGTATATAAAAACAGTCAGAAAGTCAGTATAACTCGGAAACAACTGGACCACGTAGGTTTTAAAACGCCACTTTATCTGAACTATATATCATTATTCATACTTTTGAGTAAAATAACTCCTTACTAATTACATTAGAGCAGGAACGCATTTTTATTGTATTTTTACTGTAAATATGTGACATATAATTAATAATCATAAATACAAACGTATTTTTTACACTAAAAATTGTTTTAGAATAAAATGATCTTTTTCTCTAAAATTAAGTGAAAGATCCACTGTTTATGTTCGAACATAAAATGACCTTGAAGAAACATTCATTTCGCTTCAAGAGACAGTCTTAACATACAGAGGGCAAAGGCATGGCAGTATTCGCAGATTGCAAGGTAGATATGGCAAAGTCTGTCCACCTGGAGCTACTTATTAACAGGAAAAGAGCTGTCGTTCACTGTTTGATATCCAATCTTGATGTAATGGTTGCCTTCAGCGCTAGCTGTGCTTTCATAAGGAATAGACTTATGACCTTGGAAGAAGCCCTGTTAGGAAGTGCCGATGTTTTTCAAGCTTATAAAAGACGCTCCATTACTTCCAAGTATTTACCGTCACGTGAGTCAAGCAAGGTAATTTGCTTGAAACATGCTGTTAGGAAATATTACAAAAGATACTTTGTAGTACTCCTACTTCAATTGTCCATTCTAGCTCATTTTCTACTTTTTCATTTGAAATGTTTTTCGCGCAATTTTGTTAACTATTTTCACTCACTCAAATCACAGAAATGAAGGCAACTTTCACATATCATGGATATAGTAGAATATTATAATATAATATTATTCTACTATATCCATGCACATATTTACCGATTAATGGTAATGATCATATTGGTATGAGATGCATCTTGGTATTGGGGTAATAGTACAGATATGAGGCAATAGTATTATGATCTTTGTGTTTATTGGTGCTTAGGACCCATATTCATGAAACCCTGCTAACTCTAGTTGGCTGCTAACCTATTGTTTACCTGTCAAAATTTGACAAGTAGACAATAGGTTAGCAGCCAACTAGAGTTAGCAGGGTTTCATGAATACGGGATTATGTCAACTGTATAAGTACGAGTTGGTACTATTATGTTTACATCAAGAAATCAACATCTTTGTCATACAGTGAAAGAACTGTAGTATCTTGGTTGAAGATAACATTGATTAGTGAACTTGTCAATTCAACGCTGCTTCGACATATTGAACAGATTTGAGAAGAGCCAGTTCTGTAAGTCTCTCCTTCGCGTATCACAGGCCAAAAATAAAATAATCATTGTTAAGTTCCTCAACTATATTTTTCAGAGGTTTTGAAAAATATCCGAACCATCTATTTTTACTGATTACCTTAAAAAGGTTTTCCAGCGTTAAACCCTGGACAATCATTGTAAGGAAATTGACCTGTGCAAATAGATCTCTCAAAAACGAGGTGCAATATTTTTTAATAGAAACAAATAGCGTGCTGTAAGAATAAGTATCCACTTCACATTGACCAAGATTTGTAAACGATAAAGTTCATTTACCTACATGAATTGCACTAGTGGATCGGGTATATTATCTCTTAACATCTATCGAGCATATTCCACGTGTATCAAACAAAATTGTGCACGGATTAAAACTGATTTTGACCTTGATAAATGCACCAAATCTTAATTTTCTTGTTATTGTAGTAAAGCAGATTAAATAAGCTTTCAATTGCAGAAAAAAAAATTAGAAATCGGATGAAAATAAAAAAGATATGACCAATTTTGTGAGTACTTTTAGTTTTTATCATAATGCCATAACCCGTAATTGTGATATGTAATATCTTGCTTAACTGTGGAATGGAAGAAAAAGAGACGTACTTACAAAATTGGTCATATCTTTTTTATTTTTCATCCGATTTCCATCATTTTTACTGCATTTGAAAGCTTATTAAATTTGCTTTACTACAATAACAAGAAAATTATAATTTGGTGCTTTTATCAAGTTCAAAATTAGTTTTAATCCGTGCACAATATTTTTGATACACGTGGTACAAGGCACTGCTAGGATATTGGTAGTGCATGTTAACGCCCCAATGGCCAGTGGTGTTACGAACAAAAATGAATTGGAATCGATAGATATAATGGAACTTGATTAATATCTGTGTTTCAGTGATAAAACTTACCTGTTACGAAAACTCTTATCAAAACTGTGTCACATAAACATAGATATAATGCATAGATGCATACTCAAAGGCATGGATAATTAGCGATATACTTAGTTCAAAGTTCAAAGTTAGTTTATTCAGCAATCAATCATAATTTACAGTGAGAGAAAGTAATATGTATGTATGTATAATGAATATCATGCTAGGACCCTACAATTATTGGCAAAAATTGACTTAAAATCATTGGTTAGTAAAACTGTTCCGACTTCTTCAGATATCTGAACAACTTTACCGATTAGTTAACGATATTGGTGTTTAAATTTAATTACAGAGTTGATATAGCATTAGTATTTTGAGAGAGAAGTTAAATTGAAGGTAATTTTTTTTTATCCAAATGCCAATTGCACAAAATTATTTTATAACAAACTTAAACATAATGCTCTGTTTCAATTTTTTTTCACAATTAGATCAATTTTGATCGTGCCAACTTTTACCTAATGATCAATGAATGAAACATGTGTTATTACAATTTAAATGTTGTGTCCAAGTTCGGATGTGATTTTTCTAATAATAATCTTAAAAAGACTAAAAATCCTGAGGATTATTATCGGAATCGGGTTGTACAGTATGAATTGTCAACCATACGATATAATTGTTATAATAAATGCTATAAAAGATCATTTTCTATTCAACTTAGAAACAATGAATGCATTGAAAGACAATTCATAAAATAGAACCTCTTGAAACCTTTTTTTCCAGATTTTTATATTAAAATATTATTCATATCTTGTTTCATAAAACAGTGTTTCGTTAGCACTGAGACATGTTTGGTTTTAAAGATATAACCATTTTTTGCAAAATCTATGAATAAAAAGTTCACCAATTGTTATTACAATTCATGTAAACATATCAATATGATTGCTGGTAATCGTAGCAGACTCTCCCTGTTATTAGCCTCCCATGGGCAATCATTAGATGGAAATGGACTTGTCCGGGGCGCATTCGGGAAGCTAATTTGAAATTGATTTCAATGCAAATAAATACCTGTCAGAATAAGTATTCCTCACAACGTTGTCTAACCAGATTGGGATCGATAAACTTCCTTAGCCTTCCCTTAGACATATGTTTGCGTTACACTATTTTACAAAGTTAGGTCGCGTCTGCTTTAATGCTTGAGCAATGTGCTCCGGATGCATGAAGATGACCCATCCAAAGAGTATGCACCATTTATTTAATCAGTTGATAAAACAATATCAGGGAGACAGCGAACACGTTTTCTGCAATACATCCAAAATCTTTTGGATGATACAGAGTAACGGGCAGGTTAGCTGAAATGGTCCAGGACAGGACCATTGTATTTGGGAAAAACTTGTAGTTGCATGCTTTGATGATGATGATGATGATGATGATGAAGCAGATGATGATGTCGATATAGTTTCAAAAAAAATTTCAATGCATCTGAAACTTTGCTAAATTAGTATTTGTATTTAAGTAAGCACAATGATGTAGAATTATGTACACATGAACACATTGAACATGCTACCATGATATATAAACACGTGCAATCACCAATGATACGGAAAAGTAAATATCATTTTTTATTCAAATTTCCTCTTATTACCTTGAACTGCATATCAAATGATATATGTTACTCTCTAACAGTAATGTTCTATAAGTATATATGTTAAATTAAAGGCAGTGTATGCTGCTTTTATGATTAAATGAAAAGTTATTAAAAAAAATATTGTAAGGAGAAATGCACGGGTAATAATAATTGAAATTGTCAATCACAAAAAGATCATCGGTATAGAATTATTTTAGTTCAATTCAATTCAATTCAATTTAATTTATTTCTCCATCAAAACAACACAATAAAACAAAATAACACGAAAAGGATCGATGAGGTACAAAGATAAGCAAAAGCCTGTTGAGGTGTTGTGTCCCCTTCACATAAAAAAAGGGACCTTATTTACACAATGAAAAAAGATTCAGAAACAATCTTAAGTCTTAACTCTCACACCTCCCCTCAAACGCCACGCACCCATCCTATAACAATGGAAGTATTGTCATAAGCGAGAACATAAATAGGGGAAACCTAGAAGGTGTACATGTATTTAAAGTCAGAAGGCCGCAGTGCGGCAAAGACCCATATAGGAATTATTCGAAAAAGATCTTAAAGAAACATAGCTATTGAGAAATAAAGATAAATAAGCATTGCATGGTGTTTTGTAGTATTAAAATGAATGATTTAAATAAAGACGTTTTAAGTTCAATTTGAATTGACGAAGGGCTCGAGCAGTCTTAATGTTTTTTGGCAGATCATTCCATAATTTTGGACCAATTTTAAAGATATTTGCTGATTTTTGTACTGATCATCTCTGTTTCTTGTATTGTAACTGTAGTTTGAGTATGAGTAGGAACTATTTGGATGATTTTAATTGATCATTCTCATAATTGTACATAAAATTGTTTAAAGCATTCAACGTTTTGAAAAAGGTTTTTGTTGAAAATAGGTACCGACTATGTTATAAAATCAAGCTGGTTTATATAAATTGCTTATTATTTGATATAATACTTGCATTACTTCAATTTATATAGAATCTTTATACTTCAAGTTACATAGAATCTTTACGTGTTTTTTAATTTTCATTTTATACAGAACTTATAGTTGAAGACTTTTTGACTGGAAGGGAATATCTAGTAGCTGAACATCAAAATAAGAAAGGCAGGTAAGTCAATGTTTTGAGATAGATAGTGCTTTGAACCTAATCATATTAACGTGCCAATGTGATGTGATATTGACTTTTGCACAAAGAATTTGGTTTTGGATTTGGAATTACAACAAAAAGGCAATTTTGAAAGTATTATTCGTTGTTTTGTATATAATTTATTGTTCAATTTTACTTTGTTTCAATTGTTATAACATGAAATATACGGAGACCTTATCTTTTGCATCTACGTTCATATGCCAATTATTTACAATTTTGAATTATTTGAATAAAAAGCCTTTTGCAAGAACATTTGGAATAAAAAACATTTCAAATCCATCATTATATTTTCTTCAAAGATATTATAACCAAATATCTAACAAGAACACTCCTTAAACAAAATGTATGTAGTATCAAATGTATGTACTTTTAAGTTCATACATTTGATAAAAATGTAAAACTGCATTTTAAAAACTGTATCACTATTAAGATTAGAGTTAAAAAAGATTACTCCTCAAATATAATAAGTTAACGCATAGAATATTATTGTTCCCCTTAACGATGATCAGCCGATTTTACTGAGAGCAAACCATTTATATGAGATATATGTCTTTATGTCATGATCCATATTGTCCTACATATCAATGTATGCACGGCA
>JXSR01S017092.1:20882-30927 GCA_000969725.1 Ophiothrix spiculata
GCTTGTTTTGTATTCATTATGTTTGATGTCAAATGCATATTTCAAATTCAAAATGGCCACCAAAATGGCCGCCAAAATAGCAGATTTTCATTAAAATGTCTGATATCATTCATAATCAACAGGAAATAACATTTAGGGCAACAACAACATCATTTGAATCATATTTATATTGTACGCTTGTAGAAAAAATCAAAATGGCTCCTGTTCTGAGATCTAAAATAGCCGCCTGAATGTGTTATTATGTGGAAAAATTTGTTAGAGGCACTTCAAAACAGTATCTAACACACCAAGTATTCAAAATAATTGACGGAAAATACATATATGGGTAAAAATAGGAGCACTTCTTCCTAAATAAGGGTATTAGAATGTTTCAAATCTAATATGGAGCCTTGAACTGAGATCCAAAATGGCCGCTAAAATGCGCTTTTATGTGCAAAAATGGGTTACAGGTTCTTCAAATCAGTATCAAAAACACAAAAGTATGTTCAGAATAATCGGTGGAAAATGTCATTGAGAATAACAATAGGAGCATTCCTTCCCCAATAAGGGTGTTAGCATTTTTCAAATCCAATATAGAGCCTGTACTGAGATTCAAAATGGCCGCCAAAGTATCATTTTATGCTATAAAATGTGTTTAAGTGACTTTGAAACTGTATCAAAAAGAGGAAATGTTAAAAATAATTGACGGAAAATGGCTTACAGGGTACCGGTAACTAACAATAAGAATATTTTACCCAAATAAGGGTGTTGGCTTGTTTCAAATCCAATATGGTACCCGGTACTGAGATCTAAAAGTTTGGCACAAAAATGGGTTAAGGTGTCTTTGAAACGGTATCGGAAACTCCAAATCTACAAAATAATTGATAGTAGATGACTTTGCAGGTAAAATAGGAACATTTCTTCCCACATAATGTTGTTGTAGCACATTTAATCTATTATAGAACTTTTACTGTGATCCAAAATGGCCATCAAAATACAACTGTATGCACTAAAATGGATATGAGCAACTTTGTAACATTATAAATATTGAATTTGAACCGTATTTGCTCCTATAGTTACAATGTACCCTTGAAACTATTTTCTATTGATTATTTTGAACATTAATTTTATTTGATTCAGTTTCAAACCACCTTTAAATATAAACCTGTTTTTGTGTATAGAAATAGTATTTTGCAACCATTTTGGATCTCAGTATAAGCTCCATACTGGATTAATGCTCACTCTCTTTTTAGAAATTTGTTGTTACCCTCAAAGTCATTTTCCATCGATTATTTTGAACATTTGGTGTTTATGATACTGTTCCGAAGTGCATCTAACCAATGTTTGCACGTAAAAACGTATTTTGGCGGGCCATTTTGGATCTCAATACAGACCCCTCCATAAATATGAAGCATGCCATATTAGTAATATATCCTCTATCTGTGAAGAAATGATCTTTTTGTTACCCTCAAAGCCATTTTCCATCAATTATTTTGAACATTTTGGTGTTTTTGATACCATTTTGAAGTGCTTCTGACCAATTTTTGCATACCAAAACGTATTTTGGCAACCATTTTAGATCTCAATACAGGTTCCATATTGGATTTGAATCATGCTAACACCCTTATTTGGGAAGAAATGCTCCTGTTGTTACCCTCAAAGCCATTTTCCATCAATTATTTTGAACATTTGGGTGTTTTTTATACTGTTTTAAAGTGCCTCTAACCAATTTTTGCACAAAAAAAGTATTTTAGCGGCCATTTTGAATCTCAATACAGACCCCATAATAAATATGAAGCATGCCATATTAATAAAATATCCACTATTTGTGAAGAAATGATCTTTTTGTTACCCTCAAAGCAATTTTCCATCAATTTTTTTGAACATTTTGGTGTTTTTGATACCATTTTGAAGTGCTTCTGACCCATTTTTGCATACCAAAACATATTATGGCGGCAATTTTTGATCTCAATACAGGTTCCATATTGGATTTGAATCATGCTAACAACTTTATTTGGGAAGAAATGCTGCTCTTGTTATCCTCGAAGCCATTTTCCATCAATCTTTTTGAACATTTGGGTGTTTTTATACTGTTTTGAAGTACCTCTAACCATTTTTTGCACATAATAATGTATTTTAGCGGCCATTTTGAATCTCAATACAGGCCCCATAATAAATACGAAGCATGCCAACACCTTCATTTGGGAAGAAATGCTCCCATTGCCATTTTTCATCGATTATTTTGATCATTTGGGTGTTTTTGATACTGTTGTAAAGTATCTCTTATCAATTTTGCACATAAAAAAACTCATTTTGGCGGCCATTTTGGATCTCAATACAGGTCCATAATGAATATAAAACAAGCTAACACCCTTGTTTTGGAAGAATTGAGCCGTTTGTTACCCGCATAGCAATTTTCCTTCAATTATTTTGAACATTTTTTGTTTTCGATACTGTTTTCAGGTGCCTCTATCCCATTTTTGCACATAAAAACACATTTTGGCGGCCATTTTGGATCACAGAACAGGCGCCATTTTGATTTCTATACAAGCTTACAATATATTTCGGGTGTAAATGATCTTGTTGTAGCCCTAAATGTTGTTTTCTGTTGATTATTTATGATATCATGCATTTTAACAGCTGTTTTGGTTCATTTTAATAATAATCCGCTGTTTTGGCGGCCATTTTGGTGGCCATTTTGAATTTGAAATATGCATATGACATAATTTGGAGTCGGATGTATTTGTTATAGCTCCAGAAGCCATTTCCCCATAATGATTTTGAACATAAAGTGTTTTACAAGATAATTTTAAGCCATTATAGTGAAAATTTATTATTTTGGGGGAATTTGGCGGCCATCTTGGATTTTGAAAACGCCATGAGGCAAAATTTTACACACCCTCCAGAATATATTACTTAAGGCATATATCATCTCAAATCAATCAACAACAAAAGTCTGTACTAGCTTTCCACCCTGTGGTGATGATTCCTCCTGACTTAAGAGGAGTCTCTCTACTCAAATCTTACATGTATATGCAAAATTTCAGTATAAGAATGCTTTTGAAGACAATATATGTGTAAAAAGTAAAAAGAGTATTAAAAAGAGTATCTGAACAAGATCATCTCATTACCAAGTAAAAATTGTTTGATTGTTTTATTTAACTTCATCTGAACCAAATCACAAAAATCTTTCAGCACTTCTTTCCAAATTTTCGGCGTTTCATATCATAAACATATTACATATTAAACACACATGACTTAAAATGCAATGATATTGCAGACTTAATCAAAAGACCGAATGAGATCTCACGCGAGTATGCCCTTTAGAATGGCAAAATTTAAACAAAACAATGTTAATTAAACTCGTAATCAACAGAACCATAAATAACACAAGACGATGCCTAATTATAGAAGCAAGTTTTAAAAGATTTCAAAGGTAAATTGAGTACCATTACTTGGTATATGTTCAAATTTGTAGCTAGTAGGTCGAAAGAAGGAAAATAAATTCCAATTTGTTTTGAAAGTTCTTTACAGATTTTGATTGCTTAGCTGACTTATCAAGGGAGAAGAAGAAGGCCCACAATTTCTTATAGCCTGGTTTGAAAAAGTTTTCTTTGTTTATTTATTATATACATAATCCCGGGTATATCTTGTTGAATATTTATGATTATCAGCATGTTTAACCAACGAGATATTAATATCTCGTTGAATATACTTGGTAGATCATCTGTGTGATGTTTAAACATGAATATTCCAAAATTTAAACGATAGGTTTCAAATAATAATAATTCCGGCATTTATATTGCGCCTTTTCCAATGGATACAAAGCGCTGGCCATTATTATTACGCCATAACAAGGGAATCGTCAGAACCATTTCGCCTTAAACTAGACCATTTGCGGCCAATGACCAAAGGCGCAGACCTATCAGCACTTAAGTTGTGATATTCCCCCCTAAACAGCTACCCAATACGCTCGGGTCGACGAGGCAAGTGTGATAAAGTGATTTGCCCAGGTTCACAACACGTTGGTACTAGCGGGGCTCGAACTCGCAACCTTCTGATCACGAGTCCTGCTCTGTTCCGCTAGACCACACGCGCCCACATTAACAATCTTAAAATTTGAAAAGAGAGGACCTGTGTAGCTTCTGCAATGACTATTTGATATAGTTCTCAAAGCCTATTTTTGTAACATGAATATTTTGTTCAGATACATTTTATCTGCGCTACCCCAAGTTAGAATTGCATAATTGATATATGGCAAAATTAATGAACAATACAATGTATACGATATACTCTTTGGCAGAGAAAATGTTGTCATCATACCAATATTTCTTGATATAGTTTTTGTAACTGCATCAATATGATTTTTCCACGTTAGGTTTTCATATATTGTAACTCAAAGAAATTTGGTAAAACACACTCTTTTTAATGATTTATTGTCAAGTTTGACATTGAGATCTCTTTTTTTCAGAATCAGCTTTGCTAGATTGAGGAGAAATTCCAGAGTTAATGTCATTTGTATCAACAAACGTATTTGTATTATGGGATGTTCCAAAAATCATGTACATGTAATTTGTTTTACTACTTGAATTTACGGATAACTAATTAACCCTGAACCAATTACAAATTCTCGTAGTTCTTTATTTATTGTGATTGAAAGTCAGGGTGTGAAAAGAGAAGGGTTGTGTCACCTGCGAATAGAACATGTTGAAGCAGAGAAGATGAATTTATAATATCATTAATATATAGTATGAATAATAATGGCCCGAGTATTGAACCCTGAGGAACACCACATTTAAAATCTTTAATGTTCAAAATCTCTTATTTTATAACGTACAAATTGTTTTCTACATTTAAGATAGCACTTGAACTAATCAATTGTGATGCCTCTAAAGCCGCCATGTTATAATTTATACAATAAAATATCATGATCAATTGTATCAAATGTCTTTGATAAGACTAAGAATATACCAAATGTACTTTTTTTTTTTCAACAGTCTGCGCAATTTTGTCAACTAATTCAACGATGGCCATAAAAGTTGAGTGTTTAGGTCTGAATCTAAACTGCTTTTCATTAATGTTTTATTCATATTAAATGAATTGCATGCATCTGTTAAAAACAATATTTCTTAAATCTTTGAGAAACAAGGTAGCACTGACACAGGACGATAATTGGAAAAAAAATCTGGGATTTTCTTGTTTGTATATATGGGAGTTACTTGAAATTACTTTTGCCATTTTTGATTGATCTGGAACATACTATTTTGATTATTTCTTCCTCTACAATTGGCTTGAAGAAACAATTTTTTGAGAAGGATTGCTATTAGATATGTAAAAAACTTTCTACCGGAAAAGTGAATGCTCGAAGCAAGTTTGGGTCCAATGTCTACGAAGAAAGTATCGAAGAGATTAGAGATACTCTCAGGATCAGTAATAATCACATTGTCATCTGTTCTTAAAGTTTTTTGATATATTTCCGATTTTTTCTGGCTATTATTTCATTTATAGATTTCCATGTATACTTTATATTGTTTTGAACACACAAACAAACAAACATACAAACCAACAAACCAACCGACCAACAAACAGTAGAAATAGATTTTTATTCGAAATATTATATTAGGTTTATGAGAATGCAAATTAACTATCTTGGAATCTTACCCCTCGATGTGTCTATGTTAATAAAATAAGCGCAGTTAGAGTAAAGAAAACCCCATTTAATGACGAGTACCACTTTCACTATACAGAACAAATATGTGCAACATTTAATATAAACTTTTCAATTTTCAATTAGCCTCCTTAAAAATGTGTAAAAGTGTATTTGTATGTTTCTGTATTCAAGCATTAAATTTAAAATATATGCAGTCCATGCTCCACAAATCATGATTGCTGTATACATAGAGCTGCATATTGATATTGTATATTGACACTGTAATACTACACACGTGACCTTTGTAATCTCTGAAACGACATTATGTACTAAGAATACCCGTATACATTTGAACATTAGTCCCGGACATTAATGTCTTTCTTAATTTTTGGAAATTCTTTTATATTTATTTGGTGAACTGATTCATAATTGTTGAGTAACAGCTGTAAGTACTTCATTGATTAAAAATTTACTAAAATATACGATGTTTGAGTCTGGCTCTGTGCAATCATTTTTGGAAATGACCTTTGTTTGTTTTATTTGTGCCATATTTGCTTTTCTGTAATGTTTTCAAACAATAATAAAGAAACGGGGGATCATTGAAAATATCCTTTATGGATACACCGATGTAAAGGATATTTCTTCTGAAAAGTTTATTTACAAGTATGTAAAATATTTGAACAAAAACGTGATAAAACCATGCCAATATTGAGGAGTAAATATTCTATGAAAAAAAAAACCCCGAAACCAGTGGAAAATTATTATCCTGAAGGATTTGTGATGAAATAGGGTTAAAGAAGCAAAGTAAAGTGCAAATAGGTCTATGAGAACGGTTGGTCGTTTATTATTTTGCCCGTGTATTATAATTAATATACATTAAAGTTGTGCATATCAAAGTCTAATACGACTTGACGCCAAACCCATATTTTATACAATAACTAAATTAGGCATTAATGGTTTACTTATGTTGAAAATAGGTATAATGATTAGACTTCTCTTTCCTGTACAAATTAATAAAATAATATACTACGTGAATCAGAAAACATTGTGCACAGATTACAGATGACCTTCACCTTGATACGAGCATCAAATCATAAATTTCTTGTTGTTTTAGTAAAGCAGATTTAATATCCTTTCAAATACCGAATTTTTTTTATAGAAATCGGCTGAAAAATAAGCCAGATGCGGCCATTTTTACAAGTACTCCTCTTCCTTCATTCCAATGGGATTTATTAAACATTAAACTTGTGCATATCAATGCCTATGAGAATGTACAATAATTTGTCATGTCTTTGACAACTCAATGCTTGATTTTCTGATTATTTTAACTACAGATAATAACGGTTTCAAGACTTTATAAATGTCATAACAAAACGTTTTGTTTGTTTTGAATTTCGAGAAAAAAAGCAAAGAAAAACTAAGATTCAGGCCTTATGTTTTTATAAATCTGGCTAATTTCTTTACAAATCCTTTAGTTCATTTGACCATGTTGACCAAAAATTATGTTCTTTTAAATACTCATTTGCGGAATATTTAATCATACGATTAACTGGACTTCTTTTTTATGAAATGTTTTAATCATATTGTGTACATATTGTTTTATTTATATACAATTCCCCGTTCCACATTTAATTAGATATGGCGACAAAACTCTCACTTCTTTGCTTCCAACTTAATGTCATAACCCGTTATAGTGATAAATGAAATAAATATCTTGCTTAACTGTGTAAACACCTTTAGAATGGAGTAACAAGAGACGTACTTACAAAATTGATCATATCTTTCTTATTTTCAGCCGATTTCTATCATTTTTTCTGCATTTGAGAGTATATTAAATATGCTTTACTAAAACAATAAGAGATTTGTGATTTGGTGCTTATACTAAGGTCAAGATCATCTGTAATCCATGCACAATTTTTTTGATTCACGTAGTATAATAACGTATAATTAAAAAAAAATCCTGTACATTGATAAGAGAAATCATACGAGTTGAACTATGTGTTGAAATACTGCTAACCGCCGTAGCACTATGGAATAATACATGATAATCATCCGTGCCATTATCATATTTCATGTCTACCACGAACATACATCACGTGTAAATAGGGATATAAAAAAAAAGAGCAATCGCTTGGGATCAGTCCCCTTCTGGGGAATGAAAACACTAATACTACAACTTAAATGGACTTCAGGTAATGCATTTCTTATTTCTTTTCTCATTTACATTTGTTATGGATACCTGATTAACTCTAAGATGTAGAACTTTAACTCAGTCTGCTTTAACTTAATGCATAATCACACGTACACAGTACACATCCTTTACAAATGCATCGATGGTACTGCTTATGGATACTTCCAGAAATTAACGGCAAATACAAGTCTATCCTAGATTCAATTTTAAAGGTTTATTTCAATTACGTTTCTGGACATTAATCAGTTGAACCAAATATATTGTTTCATATGGATGAAAGAAAGCTTATATGAAGTTAACTATGTATAAATTTTACAAAATGGCGTCTATACCGCTGGGCGGAACTTTTTTTATTTTGCTTAAGTGCGCTGTTAACTAGCGTATCCGGAAGATAAACCTAAATTCAACGATGACGTAGTGACTTTAAAATTATTTGTATTACAAATGCATAGAAATGAATCCTGAATAATTTCGCAGTTTTTGATGCTTTATTATTCGGAGAAGTACGTATTAAAAATGTAAAATTGATTCGTTCACTCACATTATTCAATGGGGAAAATATAACCTTGAAAAAGTAAGTCCGAAAAAAAAACCAGCCCCCTAATCCAAAGACTCGCTAGTCCGAACATAAAAATAGGCGCGTCAGTCCGAATTTTAAAAACGGTTTACCAGTCCGAATTTTAGAAACAGCTCACTAGTCCTTATTTTAAATATAGGCTTGCTAGTCCGAATTTTGAAATAGACTCGCTAGTCCGAATTTCAAAAACAACTGGCTAGTTTCAGATAAAAATGTAATAGAAATATTATGTACATGTATTTGGACTAAACAAATACACTTTGGTGTGTCACCATAGATTTTTTGGCAATCTAACGGTGTAGTGTAGGGCCCAAATCACGTTGCGTTGCGTGTCAAAATTTTCTCATCTCAGTGGTTGGCAGGTTGCTGATATCTACTGCCAGCTGTAAAGAAGGAAAAATACTTATTAGACTATTTTTGCACCCTAATGTACATAAGGAAAGGACGTATGACTATTATGACAACATTTCATCAACATAGCTCCTTCCCTTGTGGGTCAAGTTTACCTCCCTCGTACTTAACATGCTTAAGTAATATTCTCTTTCCTGTAACATAGGCCTATGTTGCGAGGGGATGGGATCACAAAATAACGTGTTGTTTTGTAGGGGGTGTCTTACTTCAACTATCGGATGGGGCGAAACAAATATCCGTATCCATCCACGTTTTGGGACCCACCCCATTTTGAATAAAATGCCAGCCCCCTAAATGGTTAGAAGGTTGACATGTCACATATCTAGCACCAATAAAATAAAATTGTCCCTCTTCTCAATTGTTGCTTATTCCTGTTCTCTAGAAACTAAGCTTCATCTGTCAAAATATCATTGATAGTTTGCCAAATAATTTCTCGGTGGGGAGTATGGTTATTTTGCTTTTTATGAAAATAACCGCTAAACCAGGTGCGTTCCCAGGCCTTTGTCTTTAGGCAGTGTCTTAAGGGGGCGGGGGGGGGGGTGGAGGTAGTTTTTGCCGACAAGCCTATAGTATATTGCCGACAACGAAAAGAGAGTAATTGCTCATTTCTCCTACAAAACATGCAAAGGGGATGCCTGAGGGGGATATGCCCCCTAAGAAATTTCAAAACAAAAATCACTCGATTTGGTGCATAGATTTTGCTACTTGATGCCTCATGTATAGGGATGTGAGGAGCCTTTGTCCCCTGAGAAGTAAAAAAAGAATGGAATTTCAAAACACTATTATAAAACAAAACAACATTGTATGATGCAGAGAATGTGATGTCTGATGCTTAGTGTTAGCATATTCCACCCCCCTAAAATCGGGGCAAGAGACTCCTGAGACTCACATTGAACAATGGACAAAGCATATGAGGGGAGGTCTGTAGTTAGAAAATTTTGGAATTTGGAAACACTATTTTACGCGATTTGCTGCATTGTTTTTGCTAGATGATGCCTCAAGTTTTTCATTTTTTTCCATCAAGTAGGCAAAGGAATTTTATTGAAGAGGGAACAAAACATATGAAGGGGGTGTCTGAGGGGGGATGTGCCCCTCAGTAGTTAGAAAGGTTGAGATCTCAAGTGTTTATGTTCTATAAGATTGTCACATACAATATTGACATCCTATCGCTGACTACTTTACCATAAGCAGTTGTTACATTGACTCTTTCAGAGTTAATAACCAGAAATATATTCTA